>JABSTQ010000802.1:0-52861 GCA_013358835.2 Ixodes persulcatus
TATATCTAGTATTCGCGACATGCCTAAAACTACACAAGCGGTGGCAGAACACGGCTGGTATCGGCCTTCAAGCATTGCAAGATACAGTGTAGCTGCAAATATTGTCACGAATGACAAATGATGAGGCGAGAATAACTAAATAAACTAAACGTTTAATGAGGCGAACTTGTGCCCAAACAAAATAAAAGTAAGGTAGCGTCGCAGGCGTCGATGTCGGCGAAACAGCAGAGTCGAAAGCTGGGGCGAAACTGACTTGGCTCGCCACGCGAAGCCCCTTATGTACACGCGTAGGCTTCTGGAATAATCGGCGTAGAAGGTGCGGCGTGTAGAACTTTCTAAACTCGAACAAGCAGCACGGTTCTCGAATTTACTAGAACATTACATTAGATGTCAACAAAAAGGAGTCCCCGCGGCCAGGAATCGAACCCTGGCTTTTCGCGTGGGAGGCAGGCGCTATAACCGTTAGGCCACGCGTGCGCTGGCTACTTGGCAAGCTGCGCGCGCGGCATTACTCCCACCTTTAAAAAGTGCATCGCCCCGATGCAGCACAAAACAAACCGAACAAAAAGAACGGTAAGCTAAAGAGTCATTTGGAACACATAAGGTCCACAGTCCTATCGAGCGTAGTACGGCTTCATGCGCGCGACGTGGACGACTTCTGGTCGTGGAGGGCGGCGTGATGAAGTCCGTGTTCCGTCGGGCATCACCTCGTAGTTCAGATTCCCGTGTACACGAAGCACTTTGTAGGGTCCGAAGTAGCGCTTCAAGAGTTTTTCGCTTAGACCACGGCGGCGGATCGGTGTCCACACCCACACCCTGTCTCCGGGCTGGAAGTGGACGTCCCGACGACGAAGGTTGTAGCGGCCCGCGTCGACGCGTTGCTGGTCTTGGATCAGGAGTCGGGGGAGCTGGCGGACTTCTTCGGCCCCTTGAGCAACCACCTGGGCGTCGTCGCTTTCATTGTCAGCTGGCTCATGGGGCAGCATCGCGTCCAGCATGGTCATTACCTTCCGACCATGTACCAGCTGGAAAGGTGTGAATCCTGTGGTCTCTTGCACCGCCGTATTGTAGGCGAACGTGACGTAGGGCAACAACTCCTCCCACGTCTTGTGCTCTACGTCGACGTACATAGAAATAATGTCGGCGATTGTCTTGTTGAGTCGCTCCGTCAGCCCGTTGGATTGTGGGTGGTACGCAGTAGTACGGCGATGGCTGGTGTGACTGGGCCGGAGGATTTCTTGGGTCAGCTGTGCCATGAACGATGATCCGCGATCTCTAATCAGAACTTCGGGAGCGCCGTGCCGGAAGACGATGGATTCGATGAAAAACTTGGCGACTTCAACAGCCGTCCCTGAAGGAAGGGCTTTCGTTTCTGCGTACCGCGTGATATAATCTGTGGCGACGATTATCCAACGGTTTCCCAGTGTCGACGGCGGAAAAGGACCAAGTAGATCCATTCCGATCTGCTGGAACGGTGTAGTTGGCGGAGGAATCGGCTGCAGGAGACCTGCCGGCTTCGTTGGCGGTTTCTTACGTCGCTGGCACTCGTGGCACGATCGGGTGTAGAGGTGGACGGCTTTGGGAAGCTTTGGCCAGTAATACTTTTCTCGAATGCGGGCCAGTGTTCGGCTGTAACCGAAGTGTCCAGACGTCGGGTCGTTGTGACATGCTTGAAAGATCTCCTCCCGAAGGTCGGTCGGGATTACCAGCAACCACGGTGTGTTGTTGTCCCCGAAGTTCTCTTTGTAGAGCACACCTTGTCGAATGGCGAAGGTCGGCAGTACTCGTGAGAAGACACGTGGCACGGTACTCCGGCCCCTTCCAGGTGCTCGATTAATGCGCGCAGCTTAGGATCGTCCCATTGACGTCGTGACATGTCGTCGGTGTTCACTGCTCCTAGGAAGCACTCGTCGTCATTGTCGTCGCTGCAGCCGGAAGGGGTTTCGACGGGGGCTCTGGAAAGGCAGTCGGCGTAGCTGTGCTTGCGGCCTGACTTGTAGACCACAGTCATGTTGAACTCATGTAGTCAGAGACTCCATCGAGCGAGGCGTCCTGACGGGTCCTTGAGGTTCGCAAGCCAGCAAAGCGAGTGGTGGTCCCTCACCACGCGGAACGGGCTCCCGTACAAGTACGGACGAAACTTCGTGATTGCCCAGACGACCGGAAGGCATTCTTTCTCAGTCGTGGAGTAATTTTTCTCCGCCTTGGACAGTGTCCGACCTGCGTAGGCGATGACTCTCTCGATGCCTTCTTGCACTTGGACCAGTACTGCGCCGAGTCCCACGTTACTTGCGTCCGTGTGAATCTCGGTTTACGCATCCTGATCGAAATGACCAAGCACAGGAGGAGTCTGGAGTCGTCGTTTCAACTCGTCGAATGCCTGCTGCTGCTCCTCGCCCCATTTGAACTTCTCGGCGTCCTTCGTGAGGTTTGTGAGTGGTGCGGAAATTTTAGCGAAATCCCGAACGAAGCGTCGATAGTAGGCGCAAAGTCCAAGGAATCTTCGCATGGCCTTCTTGTCTGTCGGCGCTGGAAATGCCGCGACGGCGCGAGTCTTCTCGGGGTCTGGGCGGACGCCTTTGTTACTAACCACGTGGCCAAGAAACTTCAGTTCGTCATAGGCGAACCGGCACTTTGAGGGCTTGAGTGTGAGTCCGGCGGTCTGAATGGCTTGGAGAACAGCTCGGAGTCATCGCAAGTGCTCGTCGAAGTCACTTGAAAACACTACGACGTCGTCAAGGTAGACGAGACAGCTCTGCCACTTCAGCCCTGCCAGTACTGTGTCCATGACACGCTGGAACGTGGCCGGCGCCGTGCATAGGCCGAAAGGCATGACCTTGAACTCGTACAGGCCATCTGGCGTAACGAAAGCTGTCTTCTCTCGGTCCCGTTCGTCGACTTCAATCTGCCAGTAGCCGCTCTTCAGGTCCATCGATGAAAAGTATTGAGAATGGCGAAGGCGGTCTAGCGTGTCATCGATTCGGGGGAGTGGATAGACGTCTTTCTTCGTTACCGCGTTCAGCTGCCGGTAGTCCACACAGAACCTAAGCGTTCCGTCCTTCTTCCTAACCAGCACGACTGGAGAGGCCCACGGACTGCTTGAAGGCTGAATTATGTCGTCGTTCAGCATTTCTTCCACTTGCTGTTGGACGACCTCCCGTTCTTTTATGGAGACTCGGTACGGCGATCGGTGCACAGGGAGCGCGTCGTCGTCGGTGACGATGCGATGCTTCGCAACGGTGGTTTGGCGCACCTTCGACGACGTCGCGAAGCAGTTGCTGTATTCTGCGAGGAGGTCAGTCAGCTGCCGTCGTTTCGGGCCTGGAAGCTTGGGGTCAATGTCAAGCTGCGCTGGCGGCGTAATGTCTTGCGGAGGTGGCGATGATTCTTCATCAAGCAAGCCACCAAGGGCCAAATGAGAGCGTCACAAGCTTTGTTGAAGACGTTCTCCGCCTCATGAACCGCGCCGACCCAAACGCTTCCGAAGAAAAAAAGCTGCGGGTCCTAATGCGGGGCGTGAAAGAAAACATCTTCGGAGGCCTCGTGCGGAGCCCGCCTACCACCGTCGAAGGTTTCATCACTGAGGCCACCAACATCGAACGCGCCCTGGTGGAGGTGCGGGGTAGTGCATTCTATGCCCGTTGAGCGTACACCTCCAAAGACATCCCGGCCAAGCGAGGTGCTCAGCCCCGGAAGGCTACCCTTCGCCGAAGACGCCGAAGCCCGCAGAAGCCGTCGGACCAGAGGTCAGTCCCCTGAATTGGGTCTGCTGCCGGACAAGCCCAGGCCGAAGAAGACGACGATGGCCAACCAGTCGCAGACCCCGGCCGCTTCTGCCGTCATCTACTTGCCCGTCGCACCCCGGACTCCGACGCCTTTCCACGGGGACGCCCACGAGGACATCGAGGATTGGCTACAACATTACGAACAAGTGGCCCGCCATAACCAATGAACACCGGAGCAGTGCCTTCAGAACGTCTACTTCGCTCTGGAAGGCACGGCACGCACTTGGTTTGAGAACCACGAAGCGTCGATTTCGTCGTGGGAAGAATGCCAGGCCGAGCTGCGATGCACCTTTGCCAACCAGCATCGACGACAGCGTGCCGAAGATCTTCTCCAAGCAAGACACCAAGGGCCAAATGAGCGTCACAAGCTTTGTTGAAGACGTTGTCCGCCTCATGAACCGCGCCGACCCAAACGCTTCCGAAGAAAAAAAGTTGCGGGTCCTAATGCGGGGCGTGAAAGAAAACATCTTCGGCGGCCTCGTGCGGAGCCCGCCTACCACCGTCGAAGATTTCATCACTGAGGCCACCAACATCGAACTCGCCCTTCACGCACGAGCCTGACACTAATAGAGACCTCCCGACTTCGCTGCCCTCTCGCCGTCCAGCTGCTGCATCCCGGACATCCGTGACATCATCCGGGACGTCGTTCGGGAAGAAATCAAGAAGTTCCTGCCTGCTGCCCCCCAGCCTGCCTCGCTGTCAATAGCCGAAGTTGTCCGCGAGGAAGTTCAGCGGGCATTCCATCCTGAGGCCCCTGCCAGCGCAGAGGTACCCGAGGAGCATGATTGTAAACCTGAGACTGGGGTAGAAAGAAACACAACAGAAGGTATAAAAAGTGGAGGCAACGTCTCAAACTCAGCTACAAAGTTTATTTCGTACACGCCTTTTATACCACAATTCCAACGCCGTCTCTACAAAAAAAAATAAAAAAAAACTTAAATTGACAAGAGGACAATGACACTTGGGTACCCTTCTCTTATCTCCCTTGACCTCGGCTGCGAAACACTTACACAAAGGGTCACATTCTAGCATAACCACCGCTACCCGGCGAACCTAGGTGAATCACTACTGAACACAAAGAAAGGGTTTGACCTTCAAAGATGCGTTTCCTCTAACAACTCAATCAGTCCGAAGAAACAATACTAGACACTGCTAACAGTCGGAACTTGGGGCCATCTCCAAAACTGAGAACGACATTGCCCTCCTACAACGAACCACAATTGGCTAAATTGCGAAATCATTAATTGGTAATGCGCTAAAAAGATCATGTACCCATTTCATGAGTCAAGCTTTAAAAAAACAATGGGGAAGACTGGAGGACGCGGGGTATGAGGAAACTTTTCTAAAACGACAGCTTTCTATTCAAATCAGAGAAAAGCGGGATGAACCAAGTGGGAGGAACCGACGAGTTGCTATACCGTATTTTCACGATATTTCCCGTAACATAAGAGCGTCTGTGAAAAAGTTTGGCGTAGAAACAGTGTTCACATCCGATTTTAAGTTATGCAAGCTTACACCTTTTGAATCGAAACAGGAAGTTTGCCAGAAGGCTCACCGCGAAAAGTCGGTTTCGTGTGAGAATTCTGTGGTTTATGAGATTCCTTTGGAGTGTGGTTTTAAATACGTAGGTCTGACGTCGAGATGTATAAATGATAGACTGACGGAGCACAAACGGAATGTGAAAAAGTGAAAAACAACGCGTCCAATTCCGAGTTAGCAAGGCACATTCTAGAGTGTAATAATTGTAAAGCCAACTGGTCTGAAACGGAAGTAATTCACAAAGAACGTAATGATATGAAACGTGTAGTACAAGAAACAATTTGTATAAAAACGTCTGGCAACTGTATAAGTCAGGCGTCATTGCAGTTTGGGAACGAATGTAAACAATTTCTACGCTTGTAGAGTTTAATTTTTTCTTTTTTTTTTAGCAGTGTTTATATGTGTATCCTTGGATATGTTCGAGAAAGTCACAGTGTTTAGCCAATAGTGGTTCGTTGTAGGAGGGCAATGTCGTTCTCAGTTTTGGAGATGGCCCCAAGTTCCGACTGTTAGCAGTGTCTAGTATTGTTTCTTCGGAGTTGTTAGAGGAAACGCATATTTGAAGGTCAAACCCTTTCTTTGTCCTGATGTTTAAAATCCTGAGACTGGGAAGGAAAAATGAAGAAAAATTGTAAGACATAAAAAGGGGACAGGACAAACGTCCCCTTTTTTCTGTCTTACAATTTTTCTTCATTTTCCCTTCCCAGTCTCAGGATTTTAAACATCATGATCAACATACACCAGCTCGCCTGCACCTTGACAATTTTTTCCTTTCTTTGTGTTCAGTAGTGATTCACCTAGGTTCGCCGGGTGGCGGTGGTTATGCTAGAATGTGACCCTTTGTGTAAGTGTTTCGCAGCCGAGGTCAAGAAAGATAAGAGAAGGGTACCCAAGTGTCATTTTCCTCTTGTCAATTTAAGTTTTTTTTTTTTTTTTTTTTTTTTGTAGAGACGGCGTTGGAATTGTGGTATAAAAGGCGTGTACGAAATAAACTTTGCAGCTGAGTTTGAGAAGTTGCCTCCTCTTTTTCTACCTTCTGTTGTGTTTCTTTCTGCCCCAGTCTCAGGTTTACAATCATGTTCAACTTACACCAGCTCGCCTGCACTCTATTTTTTCGTTACCCGAGGAGCCTTCTCTGACCTATGCCGCCATAGCTCGGAGACCGGCGCCAGCTACCCAGCACCTCCACCAAAATGTCACGAATGACAAATGATGAGGCGAGAATAACTAAATAAACTAAACGTTTAATGAGGCGAACTTGTGCCCAAACAAAATAAAAGTAAGGTAGCGTCGCAGGCGTCGATGTCGGCGAAACAGCAGAGTCGAACGCTGTGGCGAAACTGACTTGGCTCGCCACGCGAAGCCCCTTATGTACACGCTTAGGCTTCTGGAATAATCGGCGTAGAAGGTTCGGCGTGTAGAACTTTCTAAACTCGAACAAGCAGCACGGTTCTCGAATTTACCAGAACATTACATTAGATGTCAACAAAAAGGTGTCCCCGCGGCCAGGAATCGAACCCTGGCTTTTCGCGTGGGAGGCAGGCGCTATAACCGTTGGGCGGCGGAGAAAAGCTCACCGGAGAAAAGCTCACCGGAGATAAGCTCACCGGAGAAAAGCTCACCGCAAAACTGGCAGATGCGGAGAAAAGCTCACTGACCTTTGGGCGGATGCGGAGAAGAGCTCACCGATTTTTTTTTTAACTTAGCGGATTCTGCGTCAAACATTGTAATTTAACATAATTCGCATTCGTCACTTCATTAAAAATATGTCCACTTTTTTGCAATATTCTTGAAGTTAATTGGGCATATTTGCTAATTCATCAAAAAGTAGTAATCACCCATTCTGTATATTAATGAAGCCGCAAGTATAAAATCAGAACATCGCACACCGGTAAAAAAGAAAACAATTTATTGACAACTGGCAGGGTGCCGTCGGTAGCTTTGTCAATTAAAGATGTTTGTTCTTTGCGAGCTAATATTAATAGCGGTGTGTGAACCATTTCAGTTTCAAATATTGTCTAGTGCCTAATAGATAAGTAGGTGTTTGTTGATGTAATCAGTGTCGGCTACGCTGTTTTTTTTTTTCTGTTAATTTCACTAACAAAACTTCAGTTGCGAGAACAGATTCGTCCTGTCGTGTTTGCTGTCTTCACTCCGTCGTCATTTGAGTGGCACTTATCATGTATAACGTTTACCAACTCGCCCTATTTGCTACCTTACAGAAGACTACTCCTTATATTCGCGACTCCAGCGAACTATAGGGGGTGCGCTGGTCAGGCAAAAAGGCGGACGAAAGGAGGTCGTTTTCGTCGTTCAGCACGCGGACCACCATAAATTTCTTGTACTGTAGCGTAAAATCGGTGTTACAAATGAAAGCATAGCGATTTTTCGACGGTAGATACCTTCTTCTAGGCAATGCGTAGGAATGACACGGCGGAAGCATAAAAATAATTACTGGAAACGATATTTGTTTCTATGCTGCCTTCGAGTACCAAGCAGCGATAGCAGACGACAGAGTTGAAACGACCTGCTCTCATGAGCTTCGCGGCGTTGCCGCTACGCGGCGTCGATTTCGCTGGAGTCGCCAATAGGTCACGAGTAACAACGGTGCCAGTGGCAGCTCTGAAGGTCATGGGTGGCTCAACGTAGAAAGGTCTATCACACAAAGGCAACGTGTGGAAACACCAGCACAAACGGCTAGAAAAGTGCTTCTCCGTAAAAGAAAAATGTTTCGATATCGTATACTGACTGTTTTGTCCTATTTTCAAAGGTTAACAAAAGCTTCAAAAAGAATTTCACGCACCGCGTTGTTGCGCACGCACTTTCGGATTTTCGGCATTTACAGTTTTGATTTGTAGGTTTTAGGCAGACATTATTATGTTTTCGATCTTTTTCCTTTTCTTCAAATTCATGAAAATTTGAGTTGGGCTTTCGTTGCCTACAGAGTAAGCCACAGAAAACACTTGCCCGCAATTATTAATTTGGGAGCTATATACCCAATAAGCTTAACAAACAATACAAAAAAGGACATTTTCTTTATTACGAAGCTGACGAATTTTAATGATAATAAAGTGATATATGTTACGCATGATCCAACAGCCTCCATATAAAAAGAAGAAAAAAAAATTGGTGAGCTTTTCTCCGCATACGCTCAATGGCCGGTGAGCTTTTCTCCGCATCTGCCGGCTTTTCTCCGGTGAGCTTATCTCCGGTGAGCTTATCTCCGGTGAGCTTTTCTCCGGTGAGCTTTTTTTCCGGTGAGCTTTTCTCCGGGATTCATAACCGTTAGGCCACGCGTGCGCTGCCTACTTGGGAAGCTGCGCGCGCGGCAATATACTGCGACTTAAGAAAAACAAATAATAAAATATTGGACATCATTAATATTTGAAATATAAAATCCACTTCAAAGCTCTAAAATAAGAAAACATATAATTAAGTCTTAGATTTACACAAAAAGTTATTCATTGATGACTATAGGTAGCCGTAAAAAAGCAACTGAACTTGTCACTTTCGTATATCTCAAAAACTGTCTGTAAGTTTTCACGTTTTTATCTTACGCCGGCTGATATGGGCCCAAAACATTTTTATAGACTCTGTGATGTCGTCGAGCTATGCTATAAACAACATTATCTGACGTATTCGGAAAGAAATGGTTCATTAACTTACGCAACCTTTGCATATTAAAAACTATTTTGTTTGCTCTAGGTCAGGCTTGTACTAGATACTCCCTAAAATTATTTAAGTTAATTTACTGAGTACCACGAAAAATAGTAACTGAGCAGAGTACTAAATGCTCCAATTTGTAAAGTAATTGAGTAAAGTACAAAATACTAAAAAAACGTAACTCGTTACTTTCAAGATACTATCAAGTTACAATTTTCTCTGCAATTCAGTGTCACGCACAACCGAAGTCAGGAAACAATTTTCCTCCCACCTACTATGGAATCTCCTGGAAATTTCTTAGCTAGACTTTGGCTGTCACTCAGGCTTCTAGGAGGTCCCAAGTAACTACGAATAAAACAAAAATAAAAATGTTTTTCTTTTATACCCTTGCTATGGCGAGGATATATGCGAGGGCAGCGTGTGGCCCGTTCGCCTGCAGTGGGAGTTTCTACAGAGAGGCTCTCCTCCGACGCTCGCCTTGTGTCGGGTGTTTATTTCCGCTTCCCCCGTCAGTGCACTGTCGGTGCCGTGCAGTCGGGGGTCGGGGAGTTCAGGCCAAGGAAGAGCGGGTGCCACCGTGGTGGGCGCCGGCGGTCAATCGTGCTACCGAAGACAATGCTGCGTACGCCGCGAACGACGGGCCGCCGGATTGGAGCCGTGTAGTCGCGTCTTACGTGTCTTGTGTACGAAGAGAGCTATAGTGAAACGAACGAGCGGATTGTGCGACTGCGTGCAGGGTCAAAGGCATTTCTGAAGTTGGAAGGCTTTCTTTTATATGCTTTCACTCCATAACATAGAAAAATAAACTCCGGTTTACTGTCGACTCTTACCAGAAACTTGTAGAACCCACCCTCTCTCCGACACAAGTGCCCTCCCTCTGGCTTGTAGCCTTGTACATATCTTATGCTTTCACGCGCATGCCCTTCTGCTTCGGAATCTGTTACTCTTGGGCTTGGCCGCAAACAAATTGTAAGAAATGTGCTCTGACGTTTTGCCCAGTTAGAAGACAGGACACGCGTCCACTCGGCTTGAGGCTGTGACGCCTGTTTCTCCGTGTCGCCTCTTTCAGCAGAAGCGCGGAAGTGCACTGGAAGATCTGGCACAAAATGTATCTACAATGGCAGGGCGCCTAGCCAAAATAACTGGAGTTCAATATTTTCCAAGCTTCCCCCTCTAAAGAAAATAAAATGTAGAAAGTAACTTAAAAGTAACTTTAAAATGAGTACAAGTTACTTGTAAAAAGAATTTAAGTTAGAATACAAAATACTGACGTTCGAAACTATTTGCAAGATACCAAGTTACTCACAAAAGTATTTAAGATACAGTAACTTGAGTAGTGCATTTAAGTTACGTACAAGTCTCCTCTAGGTATACACCGGCAATATACAAACACCTAGAAATTTTGAACAAATTCTAGGTTTTTTCAGAAGAAACAAAAACAAAAAGTATCTTGCCCGATAGACCAAAGTCAGCTAACTGTGTTACAGACGGAGATCCAAGTATTCATGTGGTGCGGAGGGCGCTTTTTGAAACGAGAAACCCAATTTGGCCACAGTATGCGATCTGCAATGTTTTGCGCTGCGTTATATAAAGTAGAAGCTAATTTTTGTTTTCTGCTTTAGCACAACAGCTTACCCATCCCGACCACTCACGGAAACCAACCGCGTCTAATAAACAAGAATATTTTGAAATTACTTACCACTATAACATCCCCTGTAACGTTAAATGGTATGCTGAGGTTTAAGTAGACGTCATTGCACAGGACCACCAATATCTTGGGGAATGGTGGCCATAGAAAAGTCATAAAACCCTGGAAAAACAATACCGAAATGCAATTAAGAGTTTTATGTATTTACAATTCAAAGTGACAAGATCACCTTAAAAGTCAGAGGGTGAGATTTTATTTGTGTAGAAAAAGCTTAAACTTGATGCCTGAATCTTGCCACGCCCAACAGAAAACACGCGAAACGTTAAGTTCTTTTTTTTTTTGTAAAATTTAAGTTTATATTGATGCTGAATATTGACTACATATCACCTGCCGGAAGGAGACTGTTGGGATCGAGCAAATAATCGAGAGGAGGTGAGTTGAAGCTAGGTTAATAAACTCAATCTTGGTGAACGTTTTTATTTTTTTATTTTTTTTAACCTGGCCTTTTGTTATATTAAGCTACCTCAACAGAACCAACAAATTCAACGAACTAGAGAGCTTAGAACGAAGAAATGCGCTTTCGTTGAAGATTTTATTGCGCACTAGAAGCGATGGCTATTTTACGGGCTTATATATTGACCCTTAAAAATATTGATCTAAAAACTAACACGCGTAAAATGTTTCTCTTCGTGCATTTATCGAAAATAAAATAATGCCAGATATTTCGGATTTTGTTTACTTGAAAAACACATTCAATGACGGATTTCTAATACCTCCGCAACTTCTGGTACGTACTCTTTTCGATGTACCAAGTTTTTATTCTAACATGACGGTAGTAAAAGCATTGACATGGGTTGAGCTAGTGCATGTTTGGGGGTCACACAAAGGAGGATGCACCTTTTATGCCTAATGTCACGTCAGCAGCAGCTTGCGTTTGTCTAGTCACCCCTACATAGGAACAGGCGACTATAGAACATTGGTCAAACACCGGGGATCACGACGCAGACCCGAAGGCTGCTCCAACGCTAAGATATAACACGCCTGTGTCTATTGCCACTATGAACAGGTATTTGCTGTGGCTCTTGATGACAATATGTGAAGCTCAATCGTAGCTCCCTAGATGTCGGCTACCTCTTTGATCCCTGAGACCGCCGAAAACATCACATGGAGTTGTTCGTATGCACGTTGCTTAGCAAACTTGGTGTTGGCCATCTTCTTTAGCAACAATGGTATAATTACTTTGAGCCTAGAAACACGAAAAATGGCCTGTAATGCTCAAGCTTCTTGCATTGTGATTCATTCTTTGGATTTATCATTGACTCACACTGCAACCTCATAAGTTGTGAAGCCATAGTAACATGCTCATGACTTCCACCGCGCATCTTAAGCTTGCAGTGACAATTGTTCTGTTAACTTCGTAGCCACGGAATACGTAGCAGTCGGCCAATGCACTTATCTTAACCTCGGTAAAGCTGGGCATTCAGGGTCGCTTAAATCGCGGTGCCCTTGATATCTCTCTATATGGAACCGACCACCAAGCAAGCGTTGCCGGAACGACCACTGCGTACGTTTGTTGTGGTGCAAGACCCATTTCCTCCAAAGCACGCCGAGTACACCGACTGACTCTTCGAGTAGTCGATGGCGCTGATTCCAAATAAATCGACCGTTCTTGTGGTGTTAGGAAACTGGCGGGACACCTGATGTTGTCCTTTTCCCATAAGAGAACGACGTTTTTCACCTCTCACTTATAGTGGGTGCGCTCAAGTAAAAAAAAACAAATAATGGCCGAAGTTTCAGAGGGAGCATGATACTTTTGGTTGGCTATTGTTTTTGCTTGTTTTTCAGAATTCCCTGTGAGTTGCGCGTACTTTAAAATTCTCGCCGTTGTGGACAAACTCCCGTACCTCTCAAAATTTACTTATAGGCGATCGGCCCACCTTCCTGATCACTCGGATAAAAGGAAAGAGCAATAGTTCATCAACGAAATGACAAATCTGCCGAAGGCATCATGAGCGCATCTTCACGCTTGCTTTTCGACTCGCCTGGTCGATATACCTGAGAAGTACTAAAACATACAAATCCCTAAACGCGTTCAACTACTTCATAAACGACAAAGCATAGGCGATGGGCACCTGCCTCCCCCAGGCGCCGAAGATACTCGCCGAGCTTCCCCGCAATGGTCGCCGAGCCTGGGGCTTTTAGCAGACAATCCTCCGGGAATTTTATGACGCTTCTTTTAGCTCGACGCGAATCTCTGAGATGCCAAATTATATAATGTTTTGAGTTGCTTTCTTTGGTATTCAAAGTTTCTTTCTCAGAGCACCGTGAATATTGCATTTGTAGGTGCCGTAATAGCCCATCGTTGTACGGATATGGTCGGTCGAGGCACCTCGTCGCCGGCGCTGCATTCTCGCGTTGCCCGCGTTTCTCGCGTTGCGCCATCTGTCGGAAACAAATGGAAGCAGGCTAGCACCACCTGTCAATGCCCTCGTCCTGCAATTACCAGTCTCGGTGGTGTAGATGGCGTCCATCGTCTCGAGATAATCGACATAACTTCACTCGAGATATTTTTATCGTGCCGGTACACATCAGCAACATAAAAACACGACCCTGGAGCATTTCTAGAGCGTCTCAAGCACAGAATTTTTCGTTAGTAAACCGAGACTCGTCGCGCACCCACTTAAACACAAGGAAAACATAGGAGAACCTACACTATTTTTCTTCCCCTGTCATAGCGGCCGGAAGGGGCGAACACACACCCTATAACCGCTTATTCACACTGAAAGCGGATTCGCGTTCGCAAAGCGGTTGCGAACGCGGTTGTATAAAGATCCAGTACAATTGCACGCGCACTGGATGTCATCAAATGAGCGTGCAATTGTACTGGATCTTTTTAGAGCGCAGCTCTAAGGCGCCCGTTCCCGGCCTGAGCGGCGTCGGCGTCGCCGCGCCGTCGCCGTCGGCGTAACCGCGCGGTGTAGTATGGGAAATGCCCCATAATGCACCGCGCGAGCCCCCCCCCCCCCCACGGGGTCACGTGACCTCGGGGGGGGGGGGGTCACGTGACCCCCCCCCCCCCCGCGAGTCCACATGACCCCCCCCCCGGAGGAGATCGAAGAATGAGGGGAGGAGGAGGAGGAGGAGGAGGAGGGGTATACCCTCCACTGAGTACCCTTCCCCCCTCCTCCTCAAGAGCTGCGCTCCAATTCGGCGTTACAAGGAGTTCTAAACGGCTTTCACTTTTTTTATACAACCACGTTCGCATCCGCTTTGCGAACGCGGATCCGCTTCCAGTGTGAATGCGCCATAAGTGCGTTCGTAAACAATAAATTGAGAACTTCTTACATTGTGCGTAAAGTACGAACGTTCTAGATAGGCTTTCATAGCCTAGGAATATTTTCGTATATCTGGCATCCTGTCCCATGGTGCATGCTAGAATACACCTTTAGGACGCTGATCATTGACAGAAAAAGTAACTCTAGCAAAACAATGAATTAACAACTTTGTGGAGTAGAATAACGCCGATAGGTAGTTGTTCGAGTCATATAATGCAGTATCACTCATAACATTCACAGTCAAAAGGCAAGTTACAAATTCCTAGCTCTCTGGGCCCTTTTAAAGTCCATACTGCCACTACGCTCTCATTTAAAGCTATATTCGCACACCCCAAAAGTCCCTTCTCAAAAATCATTCAAGCAACATTGGTGGTCGTCATTGCTTGGACATGAAGTGTGCGATTGGGTCTGAGTCTTTGCCGAAGGCTGACGCAGCTCTTTTTTTCAATTAGACCTTAGCCGTTTTCACGCTGAGCGCTGAAGCAACCCCCGTGCCCAATGTGTGCTCAGAGAGCGTGCCCAAACAATGGCGTACTCGGATAATTGGAGCGCAAGTTGCAAGATAGCGCCATTTCAAAAATTATATATTTGCAACCAAAACTTCTTTACTAGAATGAATTAGTTTATGAACCCAACTCATGGAATTATATTGCTACTCTAGTTTATAGATTTTATAGACTCTAAGACTTACGTGCTGGCCAGTGATTGTGCAAAAAATGTCCCCTACTGCCAAAATGTCATTATAGCACGGGGACGAAGAGGGGGGCCATTGCGACAGCACTCCTGCATGGTAATATTGGCATGAAGTTTGTGAAGTGCATTTAAACCAACTGTTATTTTGAGCATTGCCGTATGTTTAACCGTGAATAAAGGATTTAAATCAATCGGTGCCATCCCGTGTCTTGAAATAGCACCAGTAAAGGATAGCACAAGGCATGGCGGCAACACGCGCGGTGTCAAAACAGCCGACAAATCCCCGAGATTCAATGCGGTATTATAAAACAACAATATTTTGTAAATGCAACAAAGCCAGAGAAGATTACAATAAAAAATAGTTCGATGTCAAAATAACAAGGCGGAGAATGGCTGCATCTTCTAAAGAGCTACCTTATTGACAAACCAGCACGAACAGCTCTGCAGAATTGGTGATAACGTTAAGATTGTGGAAACTAACGCCATTTTCCAATTATTTTTTTTAGTGCGCCTCGTTCCACAGATTACGTAGTTGTCCCCGTAATATGTCCCGGGAGCAAGCCACAAGAAAGCGTGTGCAAAGTGCAACTACCCGCAGAAGTCTTCGACAACCTGAAACGGTGATCTCAGGTTAAACCTATTCTATACACTTCATCATTCGGTTTCTGAAGCGCAGTTTTTTTTTTTGTTGCATTTATGATAGCGTTTTGGTTTGCAGCATTCTTCACCGGAGTTCAGTGTCGGCTTCATACTGCGATGTTACTTGGATTGCTGGGTACCTCTTTGTTTTACAGCGGTAGCTGTTACGGGATTGTCCCCCGGTTTTCACTTTCCCGGCTAAATTTAGCAGAAAAGTTCACTTCACGTGGCGTGAGCATCAATTCAGTTTCCCCGCGAACTTTGGTGGGGCAATTGATATCACCTGACCTGACGTCACCGGACCTACAGACAAATTCAGGTTCCCCGCTAAATTTAGCGAAAAACAATTACGTCGCGTGACCTAGCTGTCCACCAATTGAGTTTTTCCGCTAAATGTTTCGGAAAACGTTGCCGACTATATGAACATCGTTATCGTCATATCTTCAAATAAGCAGCACAGATACCGCTGTTTAAAAGCACCAAGCTCCATCATCGTCCCCCAATTTTTTTCTTTGACTATCGCACTCTCGAATTTCTGCTGACAGGGCACCTTTAAAAATTTTAGAACTGGTTTGTTATTTTCGCTAAAACGGAGCTTACAATACGTAGTCACACAAAGGAAAAAACGTTTTTTTTTCCTCGAAGGTGCGCATTATTTCGGAAGTTTTTAGCAAATTCAAATTACAAAAAGAAGCAAAACATGGTCTTTCTGTGACCCAATGAGGAAAATTAATTGATTCAAGGGTTGGGGCGCAGCGGATGGCCGATTGGCTCCGGGTTAGTTTCATTGATTCCACGCTGAGGGCAGATACGCATTGTCACCAAATATATTTACATCGTCCTAACTTCAGGCTCCGTACACGAATCGCGCCAACGGAGAACGACATTCGTTTTCCACTACACCGCGTCCCACCGAGCTGAGGAGAGCTCAAGATAGCATGTTAAGAGTGCAGCGCGGTCCAGCACGCTCCTATATACTTCAAAATGCAATAATATTAGGAATTGTTCGTAGCTCATTTTCGCGGTCCCACAATTCTCTCCTCGGCCAACTACGAGATCCGGGACTCAGTAGGCAAGGCTACCGCCGCGCATCCGGAGTAGTGGCGTGTGAAGGGCGTAGCAGAGGTGAAAAATTCGTCTACAGAAACTCCCTATTGTTTAGCTACTTCACCCGGTTTTCGCGATACGGGATAGGCCTCAATTGCGCCATCACTATGCGCGGCATGCGTGTGCGTCCCGCATATGCAGACGTCTCGCACGCACGATGTCTGCATACACAGGCGCCGCGCGTATATGGACGTCATCATCGACATTGTCCTAAACGTCGTTCTGGAGGTTGTCCTAGGGGGCACCCTAGAGCTC
Source organism: Ixodes persulcatus (assembly GCA_013358835.2). NCBI lineage: Eukaryota > Metazoa > Arthropoda > Arachnida > Ixodida > Ixodidae > Ixodes > Ixodes persulcatus. The sequence continues at coordinate 16,665 of JABSTQ010000802.1, forward strand.
CTCCTTGATATCGCCGGTGTGGGGACCCGCTCAGCTGCCGCCTAATTGCCGTCCAAGAGCCGGCGCCCGAGGGCGGCTCTTGGTACCCTCGGTTGGTACCCTCTCGGGGTACCCTCGGTCGACAAGGACAGCTGGTGGCGGCGGCGGACGTCCGCGGCTCCCTTCCAAGGATCCAGGACCTCCCCGTTCAGAAGAGGGCACCCGTCGGCTTGGCGCCCATGGACAAGGGGTGCGAGGGAAAACCGGCGGTTCTCGCGGGAGTTGGTAAGGGGGATATGGAATGGACGAGGAGACACGAATGAAGACGGACGTGTTGTGGTGTGTGTACGACCCGGAATGGAAGACTCCTAGACCCACTAATGTAAGTTATTAAATGTGCTTGTTCAAAGTGGTGTTTTGTTAATCGGTGTAGGGGCAACTGGACAGGGATAACCCTACACCCTAGAGGTCGTCCTAGGAGTCGTCTTACACGTCGTTTTTGACGTCTTTCTCCAGGACATCACCTTCGACGTCGTCTTAGGCGTCGTGCTTGAACTCGTATTAACGGTCTTCCTAGAGGGTGTTCATGAGATCGCCCTAGAAGTAGTCCTAGACGTCGCTAGCGCATCGTCCTCGACTTCGTAGCACGGAGATAAACCAACGCCGCGCATACACGGAGAGGCATTACACAGACATTAACATTTGCGCAAAAACTACGAAGCAAACCCTCGTGGCGACGGCGCAAGCACAAAAACCCGTGCCGCGTTTACACGAAGCAGCAGTACGCACATATACACATTTGCGCCGAAGCTACGTAGTAATTATCGGCTTGAGTTGAGATAGTTGGTACATGGTCAATGATGGTGGGGACACAACTTGAACATTAAACAAGAACGCAGATGCAGAACATTAAACGATTACATAGAGACGAAGCAATCACTCAATTTCAAAGTGGCGCACTGCAGTCACGCTGACTACAATTACTGCGTCCTAAACCATTAATAAAATTAAGTGTTTACTCAAAATTCTTTCCGTTGTATTGACAGTGAATTGCATCGTGAGTCTCATGACGAATGCTATCGCAATCTATAGACAACCAAAAATAGTGGTTTCTGCAGTAAATTTTTATATTTCTGCTGTTCTGTCACCAATGCGATCGGTGTGATCAAAGCAGCGATTCGGGGCACAGGTTAGGTGCACCATGATAGGGTCGAAGAAGAAAATAAATAATAAAATTAACGAGGGCAAATATTCATTTATTTTCTCTCGAATGCCACACAAACGTAGTCGTACAAAGACTACAGTATTGCGCCGATCGAAGTCGCACAGCGTGGAACCGCCAACCGGCTTCGGAGGACGAATTGACTCTTTGCATTTGTTTTTTCGAGCGGGAACGCTTTCCGGCATGTACGACAAGAACATGATAATACACAATTCATACAGGAGGTTGTCCTGAATTCTTATTAGCTCTTTTGTTTTTGTACGTCATCGAGCTTGAAGCCTTTGCCGGCAACTCGGGCAAGCCCGTTCTGGCGGTTTTCCGCATCCACTGGAGGCGTATACGTCCACGGACGGACTCGCCCAATCGAGCGCCAGGACGTGTAAACCAACACACGAAAAACATTGCGCACACAAAACTGACCGCAAAGAACAGAACACGACACACGGCAAGCACGGGAAATTCATATCGCTGAGGTGAGGTATCCACATACGCCCTGAATGATTCCGACATCCCGATTCCCACTTGTGAGTGCTAGTCGGTTTCGCCACTAAAACGCAAACGTCTCGAAGGAGTTTTTTTTTTCGTATTTGAAGAAATTTTTTTTGTTTTACTTCTTTTACGACCAAGGGAAACGACTTCTTTAAAGAATAAGGATTGCTTACCTAGTGATATACTTAATTTGGCCTGCATAAAATGAATTCTAACGGCTCTTGCCAACGTCGCCAATCGCAAAATCATTATCCTACAACGTCACCATCTACGCGTTTTGAACACTGTTTCGCCACCAGGCGTTGCGCTGTTTTGTTTTTTGGTGATCGAAATAAAATATAACGCGATAATATTTTGTGGCTACTACTTATCTTTGAGTAACCCAATCTACTCAAGAGGTATAAGCATAGAAAGGGGAAAAGTTAAAGTATCGTTAGAGGGCCCTTTAAGATAGCAGCAGTAGTTATGCCTTTATTTCCCATCAAAGCGATAAGGGATGTTGGCGGAAGAAAAGCTGTGAAATCTGGCTCCACGAGCTCAATTCTCCCCAGAAATTATTACAATTAAAGATCACGAAGGCATACAGTAAACTACATACATTGAGCAAATATAAGTTGCACAGAAAAACGCATTATTATACAAAAGATATAAGCCGGAGCAGATATCTTGAACCAAATGAAAAAAGAACACAGATAATGACAATAAAAACTAAAACAACAATCTGTCATTTTTTTAAGTTCGCATTAGCATAAAAAATTATAACCTCAAATAATTTCTTGATTGTAATTCAAGTCGTATATTGAATTTTTTTTTCAAGAAAGCCAACAATTCTTGAAGTTTAAGCTTAAATATTTCTTCTTTGAAACCTGTTTTGCAGAAATAATTTTCCAAATATCGCTGAAACCCGAGTGATATGTGACCGCTTTTTAAACATGCTAATCGAGCAAGAAAATACGTATGATTTAAAATTTCGTGGGTATAGGCCAAACTTAAACGATAGTTTTTTATTTCGTGAATATGTATTATACCAGGTGTCTCCAATAGCGGCCACGCTGTTTAAATCGACAACAAAAATCGGTTTCTTAACCTAGCGCGTTACGATTTTTTGCAGCGTTCGTTGCCCACGGGAAATGCATTTTTCCTATAAAATTTGCATCGGCCGAACTTACCTAAGGTAAAAGTAAAAACGAAAAAGGCTTAACTCTACCCGTGGGCAACGCTGCACAAAATCTTAGCGCGATAGGTTAAGATAACAACTTGTTCGGTTGATTTAAAGAGCCTGGCCGGTATTTGAGACACCGGGTACAACAATGTTTAAACAATGGAGCAGAGGGGTGCTCAAGGAAAAAGTTTTTTCTATATTACTCAGCACTTTAATATTGAATATTGGGGATTTTCTTGAAGATTTGGAGAGTGATATTTTGAGCACTAAATGACAGTAACTGAAGTGCGAATAAAAAGTGTGTTGTATAGAAGGCGTTTGACAGTAGTAGGTAACGTGTGACGATGTATATGCGCAGCGGAAATTCGTCTGCTTCCTTCACAGTGGTTGCGATGACTTGAGAATGCCAAACACTTACTGGCTGCTTAAAAACAAAAACAGTGGGTAGACCTCAGGGAATCTCGCAATGAGATCTACCAACTATCCTTTCTATCAATCCTGCGCTAGAAGCAGATGACTTGCTTTCCGCATCGGTTAAGCGTACGACTCTTGATAGTTTTAACTCGACGTAATGTGTATGGTCGTCCCAACTCAACTGTTCGGTAAATAACACGCCAAGCGTTTTAAAGACGGTGACTATTTCTATTTATGAGTTGCGCAGATATACGTTTGTTCTGGGGGCGAAAGGGAACGGCTTTTTTATTCGTATTTATTTTCAACATATTACATGTACTCAGCTTTTCAAAAACTAGAAAGATCTCATTCGCATCTGTAATTAGCTCGGAAGGACACTAACCCGCAAACAAAAGTGCGGTGTCATCTGCATTTAGAGCACATTTTTCACTTTTATCTATGATTATGAGATCGTTCAAATACATATTAAATAAAAATGAAAATACACAGTAAATAAAAATGGAAAAAGAATGTTTTACTGGGGTACACCATAAAAAAATTAGTTTTATATCGGCATGATGACAATTCATAGTTGCACAAATTGCTTTCGACTGCGTAAATACCACGTCAAGAAGCTCGAATCTTTTCCGCGAAAACCATATCTATAAAGTTTCTTCAACAAAAGGTCATTATTTAAGTCATCGAAGGCTTTTATCGAATCTACAAAAATACCGTGTTAAGTTTTTTTTTTTTTTTTTTTTTTTTTTCTAACGAGTTAAGGATAAATTATTTTTGTTCTAGTATAGCGTGTTTTTTTGCCCCTTGTTTTCGAAACCCAAATTGTGCTGTCTTAAATATAGAATGCCAACACTGCAATTAGACATTTGAGATAAAATTATCTGTTCCAGTCCTTCAAAAAAAAGTAATATCGATACAAGTCTTTAGTTTGCTATGTCGTATTTCTTTCCCTCTTGTATACAATATACTGTAACCTTTGCGAGCTGCATTCCCTTAGTGAAGGTTATTCTGATACGCAGATGTTAAATATATCAGTTTATCATGATGATATAAAATGTTAAAGATATTTACAGGCCTAATTTTGATAGCATCTGCATCGCAAATTCCACTGTTATTAAATCTCGCAAAACAAATGTCACCTGCAGTATTTACAACCGTGCTAAGAAATAAAGATGTGTCATTCATACTTTTTCTACAACTAAAAGCTTTACACTCAAAACCGTCGCCAGCAAGGTCGAAGTGTTTATTGAATTCAGAAGCTAAGCAGCTTCCTGCCAGTTCTTCGCTGTGTAAATAAATATGCATAACTGATTTTGATTTGCATTTGTTAGTCCGGATCCTGAGATAATTCAGTTTTATCCACGTAATATCTGTCTTATTGCACATGTGAATAAAATGAACAAAACTGGTTCGCTTTAACATATCTAATTCCTTTTTTTATTTGGTTGCGATATGATTTGAAACTTCTAAGCACACCAAGATTTATTAATTTCCAAAAGTTGCATATAAGTTATCCTTTGCTTTGATTTTGCCCAGCAGTTGGGGGTGATTCAAGGTTTGAAAATATCTGTTTTCAATCAAATAACCTAAAGGATAGCATTTATGGTCCACCTTTCGAAACATCTTTTAAGACTATATTATAGGCATGCCACTTTCCCGAAAGATATCACACTAATCAAGGTTTTAGATTCTCTGCCTAAGTGTATCCTGGTTTTACGCTGTAATGACTTGAAAAATGCTGGTACAGCGATCCTTTTATGCAATGCGTTTTCTAAGACTCAAATACCGTAATGATTGCTTGTGTCCGTTCTTATTACTCCTGCTTTAAAATAAGATATATGCATATTGATTATTAAAAAGTTAAGCAACAAAGAATGCGTAGGAGTCATTAGGGTAAATGAGGTATTCATATTTATACTTCCGAATTGCTGGATAGGCTGCGCCAAATGTCTCTTCGCAGAAGTGTTTGCGAGCATATATATGTTAAAATCGCCGCTTATAATCACATTTTATTAATTTTTATTCGCCAAAATGAAAACTAATAAAAGAAAATAAGAAAAAAAAACATTGTGGAGGTTTCAGTCTGGAGGGCGGAGCACACCGGCTATCACGTTTCGGTGAATGCAAAGAGATTGAACGCACCAGCTGGCCTGTACGTTGACTAGTTTTTCACGGGACTTTGTAGTCCTGATTGACACACGAATAATCAGGAAACATTTGGCAGGAGGAGTGTTTCTTCACGTCAAAGAGCACTGTAATTGCTGGTTTAGTTTCGAAAAAAATGTTGTATATGAAGGTAAGTTAAAATCAGTGTTTTCTTCGGTTTACCAAGTCTCAGCTGACATGATCACGTCGAATGCACATTCGACCTGAGCAAAAAGCACTTTTAGCTCAATACTCTTGTTCCTCGAGAACTGTGCATTTAAGCGAAATTGTTTTAGATATTGTGCATATTCATTACCTAAAACATTTTCCAAAATCAGATAGCGTAACATAAATCTAGCTTGTCATTATGAAGGCCCAAAACTAACACAAAAGCCAGTGTCAGCAATAAATACACAATCCTGTTCAGGTCACATTCATTTGCCACGAAGAGAGCTCTTTCACCGTCCTTCTATTTAATATAAATACTACCATTCTTGTGCCAGACGTACTTGTAATCACGATTTCGTGCCCATCTTTAGTCACCGGAACAAAACCCTGTTTTTATTTGTCAAATTCTCAACAGCGAGGTAACTTTTCTTTTCAAGAAATTAATTCAGGTCACTTTTATTTCCAAGAAAATAATTCTTTACCGATCACCTCGCAAAACGAAAAAAAAATGATACCAGGCAGCTCATCTCTAGCTGCCTGAAGCCTGTGCATTGAAACCCCATCCATCACCGCGAGATGCGGTACATTTATTCTCGCTGACACCTCATTGAACTTCGACAAACGATCTTCATTTCTAGATACAGGGATGCCAATGAAAGTTAAGTACATTTTTCTGTTGTGACATTCAATATCAATGAAATACTGAGCCAGATGGTGGGTCTTGTAGATCGTTCTCGGTTTTTAATAGTTTCCATTCTTTTTTTAGGTCACTGATCTATTTATCTTGATGGCGCATGTGTTTGACAACTTCGTGATACTGGTCAGACATTGTTTTGCATAAACTATTTAATATCGGAACTGTGCTTTGAAGCGTAATAACGCAGTCTAAATTTTCGTTTATACTTACAAATAGGCCTAAAAAGTAATCATCCTTGTTCATTTGGGGTTTGCAACCCTGGCTGCCCTTTGACTTTGCCCCCCCCCCTCCCTGCACGTTGGACAGCTCCACGCCTTTCTTCAAGATTCTTCCTTTGACTTTAAAGTGTATTCAGAGACCCGAAAGCAATTCCCAAAATGGTAGAATTAGTCACAGCCTTCACACATCAGACCTTACCCATCCCTCCACTGCTTATTGCAGGACGGACAAGCATCATTCTTAGCATGGGTCATGTCAAAAAGGTTGTACATGGGCATAGGTAACCCCTTCAAGATTCATTGGCAGTCGATTAACCGTTTCAAATGTTGACAACATATGTAGATGCCTAATATGAGTTAAATAACTGAATATTAAATTAATCTTAAATTAAATTAATATTAGAATGATGTCACCTAGAAACAATGGTGGCCATATACGAATTAACTAACCGGGTGTGCTCTAGTCACAAGATTATTTGGTGTCAATATTTTCATCGCAGACAATTTTTTGAGAGAAAAGGTCTGTTTCTGTAAACAGGGGCCAGGACTTTTGGATGGTTCAATGATTTTTATAAAGGCTCTGTACGTACAAGTCTCAAGTATTATGAAATGTGGACTGGGTAAACCCCTGCAGTAGAATGTCGTTGAAATATGTCCCCACAACCTTGACCGCCTCGGATAAAAAAAGGCTTGAGCCCCGCACCCTTAATATTTAGGACAGAACAAATACAGCAATTGGCCAAAGAGATAAAAACGAGCACTACATCTCCGCAGAAACTTTATTTAGAAAATTAGTGAAATAACAACCTAAATTTAAAGTAATGTTAGCCATACCTTTATCGACTATACACGAGGATTCCGATTAAGCTCTGTTCAATATATGAGCCTTATGTGAATCACAGATTCAACACTAGAACCACGTCCGCGTTGAACATATTCATGGGAACAATAAATACCTCAGCGTGTAACCGCGCTCGTAGTCGCCATTATATTGTTTGAGAGCGAAAACGGCTATGGCACGGGACCCTAAACAGTGGTGGCACAAGAAGGCGGAAAAAAAAACAAGTCACCATGCTAAGCAAATCTCAATTCATGGGGCTAAAAATTAACATATGCCGCCGAAATATTGAACATAAGGGTCTTTGTCTAGAAAGTATTTCGAGCAATCTTAAAAATGCTTTTCAGGTTTATTTTAAATACCGCGTCTTATCATTACTACTGCAGTCAAAATCAAATTCGAATTAAATTTTATTTTTTATTAATTTTTTTTTATTTTTAATTTGAATTTTAGTGCATTAAAAATGCTGAAACTGGGTATTTAAAATATTTCTGAAAAGCAGTTTTTTAAGGTTGCCCTAAATAACCTCTAGACAAAGTCCCGGATGTTCATCAATTCGTCGGCATATGTTCATTTTTAGCCTCATGACTCGAGAGTTGCTTGCACTTCTGAGCGGAAGCACAAAAAGCCAATTTAAACCTAATTATTGGCGTAAGGTGTAAACACACTTAAGAGTCACTTATTTCGGCAAATTCTCATATCAATATTCTTCACTTCAGTAAGTATGTTATTTTTTATATAAGTTTAAAAATTGGTGAGTTTATTTTTCTGTAGAAAACCCAGACAGCCCACGTTGAAAAATTAAAAGGCCCCAGCGAATGATAAAACAGAATATGATTGGATTAAAAAAAAATGAATGTGTGCAAGGACAACCAGGAAGGGGGGCATCATGCTAATTGTTCCTCACATATCAATTTATTCAGGTAGAGTCTATTATTTCAGAGTCTTTTTTTCTATTTTAAATCAAGACGTTAAGTGTAGAATTCAATGTTCTGTTTCCATATCTACCTTTACTGTAATACCGCCGTTTGAACTTATTTTGGCGGATGCTAAAATAATAAACATCAGCGATTCAGCAATTAATCGACTCACGCTCTATTATAATTTTTAAAGGTGATCTGGAGAAGCCGTCCGCATGTAAACATGTATCGTTATACCTCAGCAAGAAGGATACGGATTTAAAGAGGTTTATGAAAATTATTAATAAAGGTGCACTTCAGACGCGACAAAAATCCCAAATAATTTAATAAAAGTAGAGATATGTTATTCAGTATTTGACCAAAAATGGCGTATTTATTTTATTCGTGAATTTATTAGGTATGTTACCATTTTGAATTCCGTGTACAATTATTAACGTGCCGAAAAGTATTAGTTTTGCTTGGCCTTGCATTGCAAAAAAAAAAAAAGAAGTCACGGCCCACCGACAAACGTATTTCTGCAAAGAGCGAAAATCTCGTCAATATACCCACAGCCATCAACACTTTCACCTTTGCACTTTATAGGAGGTCTGACGGGTAAGGGTCGTCATATTGGTGTGATACTGTCTTGTTACAGGGAAATCTAATCTACGCGCCCTACGCGTCCCAGAAAGCAAGACATTAGAATCATGAGAGGCCTCTTATCTTATTAAAACTGGATCAAACATCGGGACACACCCTTATCCCTACGTAGCCCAGAAAAGACCCAATTGCATGCGTGGTTCTTGCTCTATTAGATACGCCACCAATCATTTTGATTCTATACGCTCGTTTTTCTTTTTAGATTTCATTAGCAAAAATGTAGTCTAAAGGTATCTGGTCGCGCTTTAAGTATAGGAAACCTCCATGACTGATTGTAATTGTTTTGTATTCCAGGATGCTTATGCTACGTAGTTTGAGTTTCCAGAATAGAAGAAACAGAAATGAGAATTTACTTTCGTGATTTTTAATGTAGCGCGATTGTAGCGAAGATCGACAGCCTTAAATTTTTTTTTAGAACGGACCTCATAGTTCGTATTATTCTCGACAATCATGTCAATAACAAGATGTATCTCACTTACTCGGGAATGAATACTGATGCAGAATATGCAAATATTAACGGGCGATTGAATGCGTCGCTGCTGTGAACGACAAGAGTAAGCGCAACTTGGTGCATAAATATTAAGATATCAAATCGCGGCCGTTTGTTAACATGAGGACACGTGCGAAAAAAAAAAAAGTAAGGCTGAGTTTTATTTAGGTGATTAGCAAGATTTACGAGTTTGCTAATCTTATGAACAACAAAATCTACCGGCATATTAAGAAGAAAATGTTATTAAGACGAACTAATTTATTTATACCACTAAAGGCATCCAGTCTGAGTTACACAGCTCGTTGAAGTGCGATATCCCTACAGAGAAAACCTGTACGACTTTATACCTGTCTATACCAGTTGACAGGTATAACACGTGGCCACTTAATAAGGCAAAACACCTTATTATGTGGCCACGTGCCGGCCACATAATAGGGTGTTTTGTTAGGTTTGACAAGTTCGTTTTGAAGCAAAAGCCATACAATCGACGTAAATGGAGTCTTGCAAGTCAGTTTTACGGCCAGGGGGCATAATATAAGTAGTTAATCATCGAGACAAATCGAATAACTACGAGGGGCGTTCATAAAGTTTGTATTATCGGCACACAAAATCGAAACAAAAAACAACAGGCATCGGCCTGAGCACGCGTCCCTCTAGTTTCCGCACAGTATAAACATCGCATGCTACAGTAGCTCGGAAAGCCGCTAGGGAGTCGAAACACAAATAGCACCGCCCGTCGGTGCCAAGCACATGCAGTGATCCGTTTTCTCCATTTGAAAGGAAGCAATGCCAAGGAGATTCATTCCGAGCTGGTGGCGGTGTTCGGGGACAACGCCCCAGTTTTACACTTTGGTTAAATGGTGCAGACGCTTCCAGTGTGGCCAAATAAAAGAAAAGCATTTCAAGAACGGCGACCAAGTGATTGCTGAAGTGGACCGATTCCTGAACACTGAAAACGAGGAGTTCTATAACAATGGCCTCCGGCATGTGGTGTATTGCCGAAAGAAGTGGGCAACTTTGGTGGCGAACATGTAGAGAAAGTCTCAACTCCTACTCGAGTTTGATTGCTGAATCTCTATTGCTTCGTGACAATAACACGAACTTTATGAACGCCCCTCTTAGCTGAAACTGGTGCATTAACTTTTAATCATTAAAAATAACCCTAAAATTCTAAATAGAAGCTTGCTGAGTGTCATTCAAAACAATAAAATAAGTAACTACAGAAAGATTTGGGGAAGGTGGGAGGCGCAGTAGTGCACTAGTGCTACAACTCGTGCAAAGCGCGCAATACTGGAGGTGCAGAAACGCGGATGATAAGAGAAGGAAAATTCGCTTTCCTTTCGACTTAGATAAAGCGTTTGGGTGGCATACCTGTCTGACATATGACGGGGCGAAGCTGGCATTGACGGAACGTGGATGCTTATAGTATTATTGGGTTCCGCCACTACTAGCTTTGCGCCTGCTGCAACTTTGGTGAACCCCCGAGGTTCTCATGAGTTTCAAGTCGTTCTAAAAGAATTGATTTAGTGGTTTTCGCTGATGCTAAGTAAGTTTCTAATCTCAGCCATATGTCTATTTCACTAACTAAAATTTAATTAACGAATTTTCTGTAATTAACCGACTTATCGCAAAGATTAGCCACCTCCATAGTGTCCCCCTGGCAGTATCACTCACTCGCGCAAACCGCATAAGTGTAACTTTAATGGCTTTTTTAAACTAATCTGTAAAAAAATAAAAAAAACAAATCACCCTGTATACATATACAATATATATTAGAAACTTGCTGAGCATCATGGAAAAGCACTAATTCAGTAATTTTCAGAAATACTTAGGAAGCCTGAGAAGCGCAGCAGTGCCCTAAAGTTATCACACGTGCAACATCTGCAAGGCTGCCGGCGCGATATGGCGGTAGCGCGATTTTTTTTTCTTTTGTCTCTGATCATAGTCACAGAATCGCACTACCTGATGCACGTGTGGTATCTTTTACACACAACTACGCTTCCCACGCGCTCAAAGTATTTCTAAACAAATGATTAATGTAGGGGTTTTGGACTATGCTCAGCAAGTTTCTAATAGCCTGCAAATGTTAATTCGCACTAAGTAAAAGGTTAATGGACAAATTTTACTTAATCAGCCTACTGATTGGTATGATTAACCACAAATATAATGTCCCCCTGGCCGTATAACTAACCTGCACAAACCCCATAAGGGTAGCTTTCACGACGTTTTTTTAAACAAATCTGTAAAGCTTTAAAAAACGCCCCGTAAAAGAAAACGCTTTTTTCTTTTGAAACTTTGAAATTGTGGACTGGCCATAACTCAAGTAAGCTTGAAGAAATTTCGCTACTTACAAACGGCCTTCCAACCAGCTGGAACTTTGGAGCTTGCTCACTGGGGGAAGTATGATTTTGTAGCGATTAAAATCCTGTTTTTATAACATCAATATTTGAATCAATTGCGTCACCTTTACTAACAACCTTATTAAAAATAACCGAGCCTAAAATCTTCACTGCTTTTATCATTACTCTTCTTATAAAATAAAGATGCGGTATCGCTAGCAGACTGCAAGATACAACAATAAACATTTACTTCGGCTCCCGCCGTTAAATTCTTTTATATCTTTACCTTTTTGACAGCATGCCCACGGGTAATGTTGTTCACCCCATACACCCACCAATAATGGCATGTGCGAGATCTACACGGATTGACAGCCCGTGGCATCAACAGTCTACGAAGGCAGACGAAAGAAACACGCAAAGGTCACAAGGACAAAAGAAGGAGAGATCGAGGCAGAGCGTTTATCCTCTTTAAACTAAAATGATGGATGTGGAGATTTTTTTCCCCTGAAGGCCCGGCGCTGTCTAATTCATCTTAGAATGGATGGTTGCGCGAGTTGGATATTCATATTGTAGGAGAAGCGCAAAAGTAAACTCACACACACTGGAAATTCTGCGCGACACGAGTGACCGTTTTTCTGGTGTGCGTGCATTTTCAGTGTGTGTGAGTTTACTTTTACGCTTCTCCTACAATATGTATAATTCAATTGCACTCCGTGTAACGGAGTGGACCACACACTCGGCTCCCACGCGGGTTAATGAGGTGTAAACACCGATCGACACGGTTCATCCCATTATATTTTGCACTCTTCTGGAAAGTTCCAGCTCATTCTTTGCTGCCAACGTGTGTTCTCGTTCGGAACGTTCATGAACTTACCACGCGAATAAACTCCGCGGATACGGGCTGCTTTGGAACAGTAGCCCTTCTGACTCGAGATGCGTGGTTCTCTTAATTGTTAAATTGGTCAGCGCAGGGACGCCTAATTGGATGTTTACTTTCAGTTTCGCAATCGTCCGCTGTTTGTCCTTGATAAAATTATAGACTCAGGTTATGAGCAATATATAGCAATAGCTCTTAGAAAAAAAGGGACCAAAAGGAGGTAAAAGACCGCCTTTACCACCCTCCTCCCGGCCAGGGGTGAAGCGCTCCGCTTGTTACCTCCTCAGGCGCAGCAAACACGAAGCATGCGGTGCTACCAGGTGAAGTTCGCTGCGAAGGGGCACCAAGGAGGCATGTATTACCTCCCAGAGGGTGCACCTGTTTTGCACTGCCAAAGCCTGGGCGCTGCGATTGGCTGTGGGAAGGCGCAAACGAGTTCGCTAATTGGTCTCCTCGTGTGACACGTGATTATTCGCGCATGCCTGGGAGAGCGCCTGCCCGGCCGACCGGGAGCGTCCGCGCCTTCCCCGCCGACGCGCCCGGTCATGACGGCATAACGGTGTTTCTTCTCGAAAGTTCGACTGAGGCGTCCCGGTGCAGGAACGTTCTTTATTGTTCTGTTCGGCTCAGTCTCTTCTGACGAGGTCACCGAGAGCGCTGCATTGACTTCAGTTGAAGATCCAAGTCGTGTGCACCGTATGCAGGTAAGGAAATGTTCTGCGCCGTCGGCAGTTGGCGTCGGTTATGACCGCCCGGGAAGGCGACCCCCGTCTTCCTTAGACAAAGGGTTGGCGAACATGTTGGCACGTTTGAAGGCGTCGAGCGTTCGATAAAATTAGTGTGTGGCGCGAACGCAGACACGGTTTAGACCATCGAAGTTCATAAAGAGCAAGAACAGGATGCCTGTCGCTTGCTCTAGCACACATTTAGAAGGTTGACATACGCTAACCAGTGGCTTAGCCAGCAGCTTTTCCCGGTGTATGTGTGTGCGGGAGGACGAAGGGGGAGAGCGGCGTTTCGGCGAGCCGGGCGGTAAGACGCCTTTTGAATCGGGTGTCGCCTACGTTTAAGGCGTGATGGGGTAGGAGGTTTTCTCTTTTTGGGGCCGTTGCTGTGTCGCGTCGGACGTTAAATTGAGGATCTGATCAAATATTTGAAAATCTCATAAGGCGGTTGTTTCTTGTTTTATTTTGTTTTTTCCCCGCAGAGCAGTAGTCGATCAGGCATTCATTGGCGGCACCGGCCAACCGGCGCGATTTATTCTCAACGTCGGTGATATTTGTAAAAATCAGTGTTAAACACTGATTTTTAATTTCAACGTTTTTTTTTTTTTTTTAATTTTTAATTTAACGAGGTTTAATAAATAGTTTGGTAAGATGTCACGTTACCTTGAAATACCGAACATAAATGTCTGAGCTAATTATTCGTGCGCTTCGCAAATATTGATAGTATTATATTACGGAATAAGGTCATGAAGTTGTTACAGGCAGCGGGCTAGCAATTATATTGTCTTGCATTTTCTTTGCGTGTGATCAGGCATTTCTAAAACTCTGATCATTCAGTAGGCGAGTTAGATATAACTCAAGTTTGCATTATTTGAAGTTGATTGAATATATTTCTTTCGTCCTGCGGCAACGTTGTAGGGAGATTTCGTCGAGGGTACTGGATGCCTGCTACCTTGGAATCATCTCGTGACAGTTCTTAACACTGCTTACTGCAGGTAAGCGGAGTCCAATATTTTATTTTGAATTTCTTGTTCCAGTTTGTGCACTTGAAATGGGGCTCTTGATTTTTATGTTGATTTTGTGTGTGTGCTGTTCGTTCATTTCCGAGAGAAAATTGAGGGTATACTTCGAGTAAATGAATTAGAGCAAGACACACAAGGCGCTTGAGTGTGTCTTTTTTGGTGTTTTTTTGTGTGCTTTCGTCCTTGTGTGCTGTTCTTCTCATGTCTAAATAAGACATACATTCAATTTTAATCTGGCAAATTACTTCGGCAAGAATATTTACATATTTGCCGAAGTTCGACATTCGGCAGTTAGAGATTATTCGTGCGCTTCGCAAACCTTAAAAGTAGTATATTACGGAATAAGGTCATTAAGTTGTTGCCGACAGAGAGACTAGCAATTATAGTGTTGTCTTGGCTTTTTTTTGCGTGTGATCAGGTTTTTTTTTTAAAAGTAATCATTCAGAAGGCGAGTTAGATATGACTCAAGTTTGCATTATTTAAAGTTGATTGAATATATTTCTTTTGTCCTGCGGCAACGTTGCAGGGGGATTTCGTCGAGGGTACTGGATGCCTGCTACTTTGGACGCATCTCGTGACAGTTCTTAACACTGTTTACTGCAGGTAAGCGTAGTGCAATATTTTATTTTGATTTTCTTGTTCCCATTTGTGCACTTGAAATGGGGCTCTTGATCTTTATGTTTATTTTGTGTGTGTGCTGTTTGTTCATTTCCGAGAGAAAATTGAGTGTATACTTCGAGTAAATAAATTAGAGTAAGACCCACTAGGCACTTGAGTGTGTCTTTTTCGGTGTTATTTTTTGTGTTTTGGTGCTTGTGTGCTGTTCTTCTCATGTCTAAATAAAACATAGATTCAAATTTAAATTTTAATCTGGCAAATTACTTCGGCAAAAAACTTACATATTTGCCGAAGTTCGACATTCGGCAGTTAAAAATTATTCGTGCGCTTCGCAAACAATAATAGTAGTATTCCTAACGAGCGTGTTGGCAAGACTTACTAGATCACAGAAAGTATAAAACATAGAGAGGACGAAACACAGACGACTACAATCTTTCATACCAAGGAGTACGAACGCAGGTTCCCCTGCGCACACTTAGGGAAAGGGGGAAAGGGCAGAGGTAGAGGGGGGGGGGGGGGGGGGTAAGAGGAAGGAAGGGCGGGTGGGAGAGGCGGATGGGTGCGTCGATCCGTTGGGTTCGGGCCGCTCACCAAGGTCGTCTAATCACCCCGGACAGCTCTTGGCTAAGATAATCTATCTCTCTATCAGAGAGGGCTAGCGATGGGGAAGAGACATTGACTCCGGAGTTTTTTATTGCAAAAGATTCGATAACTTCCCTGCCGAACCTCTGAGGATGGCGCCCGAGCACGCGCGTTTTTTTGAACCTTGGCTCACATCCTCCGCATGTGCGGCGATGTGCTGCAATCGGATGCACCGAATCCTCGCTGGGGTCGGCGACCTCTCGGAAGTGCTCCCTCAGGCGGTCATTGAGGCACCGCCCCGTTTGCCCGATATATTCTCCCCCACAAGAGAAAGGAATGGAATAGATTCTCTCTCCGGCAAGAGGCGAACTGCTTTTCATGTTTCTTGGGACAGGGATTTGGAGGGGAAGGATTATTAACCTGACGGCACATCTGCTTCAGTTTGAATTTACACTTGAAGACGACTCCTACGTCGAAGCGTGAGGCGAGCGCCTTGAGGCGATGTGAAGTGTTGTGCGTGTACGGAATGACGGCGAATTGTTTTCGGCGGGGTCGGGGTGTAGAGGGAGGTGTGTTTGAGGAGGTAATAAGCCTCTTGAGAATGTAGAATGTAGAAAGAATGAAGTCGTCTGTGTTTCGTCCTCTCTATGTTTTATACTTTCTGTGATCTAGTAATAGTAGTATATTACTGAATAAAGTCATTAAGTTATTGCCGGCAGAGAGACTAGCAAGTATATTGTCTTGGCATTTTTTTTTCTGCGTGTGAGCAGGCATTTTTGAAAGCTGATCATGCAATAGGCGAGTCTGATGGCAAAGTTTGCTTTATTTGAAGTTGATTGAATATCTTTCTTTCCTGCTCTGTCAACGTTGTATGGCGATTTCGTCGAGGGTACTGGATGCCTCCTACCTTGGACGCAACTGCAGGTAAGCGTAGTCAGATATATTATTTTGATGTTCTTCGCATTTGGGCAATTGAAATGAGGTTCTTGATTTTTGAAGTTTCTTTGTGTGTGTGGTGTTCGTTCATTTTCCAGAGAAAATTGAGGGTAAACTTCGAGTAAATAAATTAGAATAAGACAGGCAAGGCGCTTGAGTGTTTTTTTCGGTGAGTTCTTTTTATGTGTTCTCATCCTTGTGTGCTGTTCTTCTCATGTCTAAATAAAACAAATTCAATTTTCATCTGGCAGAGCACTTTGGCAAAAATATTTGCATATTTTCCGAAGTTCGGCAGTTAGGGTTGGCGGTCATAGGGATGCGCTGTGGTGCTGAGTAGCTAATGTGGTGTAGCGCTCTGTGGTGTATGTTCTTCCTCTGTCCTTGTCTTAAAGCTCAATCATGTTTTTTTCACGTTCAATACCAACTCGGCCAACAATCAGCACTTGTATATACTAACCTGCTACAGTAGTTGTACCCCTTTGACTGAGACTTGTTAGTCACCTAAGTAAATCGGAGTGACAAATTTAAACATGACCGGTGAATACAAAGTGCTTACTAATCTATGATTACCACCCGCCATGTCATAATTTTAGTCAGTGGTAGTTAGTCAACAATTAAACTGGTCACATCTGGTAAGTATGGTCGATGCTTTATAATGCTGGAATCAGTGGCCCATCAAATGCTCCAAATGCGTCTTAGAAAAATCTAATATTTCTTCACAGTTTCTTCAAATTGGGAATGATATGTTTCAACTTCATATGGCATGATTTCCAGATTTGTTTGGTTCCAGGCAGGCAGTGCAATCTACCTGGTGGCTGTCAGCTCAAGCCTATTTAATCCTGAGGCGCCCAGCTAGGTGGCAGTGGAGGGAGATATCGAAGCCGCGTCGCCCGCTGAGGCAGTCCTGGTTGCATTCTGCCTCTAGTTCATCTTTAGCTACGACTAGAGCCCCGAAAGTGTTGTTCCAGATGCCTTTATTGCGCTTAGTGGTTTCATCTTAGAACTTTTATAAGATGTCTAGTCATGCCATTGATTTTTATGCCATTTTGTTTGTAACAGCCACAATAAAACATTGTCATGTGATTCCAAAGTGATTCCATCAAGTGTGCATTCAACCTGTAATAAGGTGGTGAACTGGGCCAGTTGGTTGCTGTTATACATGATGCGGAAAACAGCTCGGAAAGCCCGGACTACGAAGAACAAACATGACAGGACAGCACTTTTCTGTCGTGTTTGTTCTTTGTAGTTCGCGATTTCTGAGCTGTTTTCCTCATCGTGTGCATTCAACCCCAAAGTGGATCATAGTTCCCTCCAAAAGGAGGTAAAAGCAGCGCCCTCAATTACGTCGTCTTACCTCTCAAAAGGGTTGAAATTCCCCCCTAAAGGAGGTAAAGGCTGACCCATAAAGGATGCACTTTTAACACCAAAAGGAACTAAGGTTACATCCAAAAGGACTCAAGGTTGCACCCTAACCCAGGGGGTAACTTTGCACCCTCGATGCAGGGGGTAACGATACCTCCAAAAGGGGTTGCCCTGTGTGCTAGACGGTTACCCCCTTAAGGAGGGTACTACAGTACCCTTTTTTTAAGAGTGTAGCGCAATCCAACCTAGTAGGCCTGTAATGTTTCTCAAATCCCACCATTACAATACGAGCATCCTAACTTGGCAGGAAAGCACAATCCCGGAGAAAGCACCCGACCTTATCATCATGGGGTGATTAGAACACGCGGTCTTCCAACTGAAGGCCTGCGACAGAGTGCCCCGTACCGTCCAAAAGTGGGCCGCAGCTCTGCGATGGCAGACGATTGAAGTGCACTGCAGTCAATATTCTTCCTGTAATTAGTGTTCACTTAAATTTGTGTTCACAAGATAGTCTTCAAAATACCAGATTGATATCTGTTGCATATACGCGCGAAATATAAACACATTGAACGAATCACAGAACACGACATATTTTGAGAGCAGCCGTCTCCATTGGCTCATCTTCATCCGGGAGCATAACTGGATGCTGTTAAGTAGTCGAACCACCGACCTGCACTGCAGACCACAACACCCGGGCACTTACCATCCGCAAGCATGCCAGGGCGCGGGACTTCTTCTTCATCAACTACTATTGAAAGACTCGCGCCATCCTGAACAACTGGCTGCAGCCTAATTGCTGTCGCTACCAACTCCCGCTCTACCAATCAACCGGAGCGAAGGCTGCAAGCGTGACGTGCATCAACGGACCGCATATAAAAAGGGGAGCGCGGGACCAGGGAGGGCGGGAGGGGGGGGGGGCGCTACCAGGGGAACGCTCGGTCAGGTTGAGCCGAGAGCTACCATTCATCTTCTCATCTTTATAATTATATCATCTAAAGCCCTACCCTGGCTTGACGTTCCTGCGTTCTCGTCCCTCCCTCCGGAAGCTAAAAACTGGTGGCAGCGGTGGGATCTTCTCGGCGGCACTTTTCAGGCCAGATCCAGGACGTCTGGGGACATCGAGGCTAAGCAACAACCCAGAGGCTGCTAGCGCGGCTTGCCACACGACTGGTCCTGGCGTGTTCAGCCGAAGAGTCAGTTCCACGGACACAAGCGTCACAGGCAGTGGAGGTGCTTGGCCCAGGCTAGACTCTAGATCGCCGTGGAGATCAAGATGAGCTTAGACGGACAGCGGTAGATCGGTCAGCGGGGTGAGCGGAGGATTGAGCATTTTGGGCGCCAACGTCTCTCTGTGTACGAATTAATGTTTGTTTAAAAAAAAAACATACTACCAGTCAGGTTTCATGGGCATTCAGAGGTCTATGTCCGACCGGCTTATCTAGGTTATTCTGGCGCCTTGGACTTTTTCGAGTCATTTGTAAGGGAAGCTCTCGTTTGTTGTAAAGGAAGGGTACCTTGATTGAGCAGCCTGTTTATTGCGGAACTCATTTCTTTTCCTATACGATTCCTTTGAGCAACGTTTGCGCTCATTATTGTAAAAGGTTTCTGGGAAAGGAAAGTGGTCGTGTTATATGGTAAACGCATGAACCACGAAGGTCAAAGTTTTTCGAACACGAATTCCGTGTAGTTAGCAATCTTGTAATAACTTTGAGTTCGCTAAACTATGCTCACACTGTCATGGATCTGCTGAAACTTAGAAAGGAAGAGCTATTGGAGCTGAGCAGAGCACTAGATATTGATATTACCAAAGCAGTCACAAAAGCTCATCTAATCGCGGAAATAGAAAGAACGACCCTTGACGATGATATCCAGGATGTCTGGAATAGCATTGTTGAGAAAAAAGAGACGGAAGCGGCTTGAGAGACCGACGAGCAAGAACAACGAAGACACAACGAAAAGCAGGCGGCTCGTGAGGCTGCCAAGCAGGAAAGGCAGGCTGATCTTAAACGAGAGGAACTCGCTCTCAGAAGGCTAGAACTAGAGCGCGGAGCGGCTGGCTTTAACGTTACTGGCTATGGTGAAGGAAGGGAATCCTTTGAGATGAGCAAATATATCCAACCATTTAAGGAAGAACATGACATTGGGCAATATTTAGTTAATTTCGAGAGAACGTGCAAGAGAATGTCGTTTCATTGCAACACGTGGCCACAGAGACTATTGACATTACTTCCAGGGGAGGCGGCGGAAGTAATGGCTCGCCTCAGTACCAGTGAAGCTCCTAATTATGATGTAGTTAAGATTAGTTTGCTCCGCCAGTAACGGTTGTCTGCCGAGGCGTTTCGTTTATAATTTAGAAATGCCACAAAGAATCCTGGAGAGTCTTTCACGGAGTTTGAGTAGTCATTAAGAGTGAACTTAGAAGAATGGCTAAAGAGCGAAGATGTGTTCGGGGACCACGATAAGGTGATTGAGCGGTTCTGTCTAGAGCAGTTTCTGCGAAGCATTCCGTCGTTCGTTCGGAACTGGTTATTGAACCGCGAGTAACTGACCTCGGTTAGGAAAGCGGCAGAGTTAGCGGAAGAGTTCGTGACGCGCCGAGAACTCAGTCGCGAGGACAGATTTGTAACTGGTCGATAAGAGAACGAAGTTTCAAATAATGGATATCGTAAATCGGCCTTTGAAAAAGATCGACAAGGCGACCAAAGTTCAACCTCATGGAAAGAGAAGGACGTAGATGGTGACGGAGATAACGTAAAAGATAAAGAAAAGACAGCCTTCGAAAAACGCAAGGAAATAATTTTTTTCAATTGCCAAAACCCAGGGACCATTGCATCAATGTGCAGAAAAGAGAAGGTTGCATTATCATACGTCGTTGACACGGACGAAAACCTGGAGTTGCTTAGACCTTAGTTGTACGATCTAAAGGTGAATGGCAGGGAATGTAAGGTACTGAGGGACAATGCTGCTAACATGGACGTAGTGCACCCGTCATTCGTGAACCAGGAAGATTACACCGGTGAGTGCGCTTGGATAAAGCAAGTCGTCGAAGAGCAGAGTGTATGTTGAACATGATTGTAAACCTGAGACTGGGGCATAGAAGAGAACACAACAGAAAGTAGAAAAAGGGGAGGCAACGTCTCAAATACGTGGTACTGGACAAGTTGGCACTTCGTTTGGCGGAACTGGAAGCAGACGTCGCGTACTATGGCAGGTTTACAATCACGTTCAACTTACACCAGCTCGCCTGCACTCTGACTATTTTAGCAGAGTGTATGTCTGCCTATGGCCAAGGTTAAAATTCAAGGGGCATTTGGCGAGCTGATCACAGAGGCAGCTGTCTCACGAAATCTATCAGCACAATATCCGCACCTGTTCTCCAACAAATCAGCGAAACTTCTAGCGGATCAAAGTATAGTATTTGGTGAAGGTGTCGCTCAAGCTTTGTCAAGAGCGCAAGCTCGTAAGCTTTCGTGTCAGTTAACTTACGGTGAAATAGACAGGGAAGACACAACGGCAATGTCTAGCGTTGGTAGCAATGACTGGAATAAAGAAATCAATAGAGCAGAGCCTGTAGACAGTAATGGCGACGAAGTGAACGAAGTAGAAGGTGATCGAGTCTCCCCGCAAAAAGACGGACAAGTTTTATTAGACGCTAATCGAAAAGAGGGAGTCTTAACATCCAAGGCAGATAGTCTGGAAGTGCTGTTGACCATAAACCGCGCAGAGCTAATTCGAGAACAGCAAACAGACGACTCGCTGAGCCATTGCCTGGACGCTGTTGCCCTGGGAATCACTCGAAAGAAGATAGACTTCTTAAAAAAGAATGGTATTTTGTATCGACGGTACAGTGATCGTAGCGGGGTCACATTAGAACAAGTCGTACTGCTGCATAAGTTCCGCGTAGACTTATTGGCTGTATGTCATGGCAACACTTGGACAGGGCATTTAGGTATCATTAAGACTAAAAAAGGCTTCTCCAGGACTACTAGTGGCCAAAATGTATTAAAGACGCTGAAAACTTCGTAAGATCTTGTGATATTTGCCAAAGAGTCGGCAAACCGAATGAGAGGTGGAAGGCTCCTTTGAAACTGGTTCCGATAATCACAGAACCATTTCAAAGGCTTGTCGTCGATATTGTGGGGCCATTAACTCCCACAAAAAGAGGGTTTAAATATGTTATAACAATGCTCTGCCCAGCAACAAAGTTTCCAGAGAGTGTTCCACCAAGGGAGGTTTCCTCAGCGGCAGTTGTGGATGCTTTGCTCTCCGTCTTTGCTCGCGTAGGATTTCCAAAGGAGCTTCAGACAGATCAAGGTAGTGTGTTCGTGAGCGCGTTAACGACGATCTTTCGAGAGACGTTAGGCATTAAGGTGATTCACAGCTCAGTTTACCACCCACAGGCAAACAGTGTAGAGAAGTGGCATTCTGTATTCTAGCGAATGCTACGCGCTGCTTGTCTCCAGCATGCTGAAGACTGGGATAGCTGTTTGCCTGGAACAATGTTCGCTTTAAGAATTGTGCCACATGAAGCGACAGGGTTCAGTCCCACGGAACTAGTTTATGGGAGAACGTTCAGATCGCCATTAAAAATGATCAAAGAAGTATGGGAGGGTTCAGGGCAGGACATCGTAGTAGTTGAGTACGTGTTCCGCGTCATTAATAAGGCGGAACACGTACTCATTAACCGGCCGGGTCACACTACACTCGTCACTCATGATATAGAAATAACATCGTATGTGCCGGTTCGTTCAAGGGCATACAGAGTGTCACCGCGTCAGAAAGAGATCCTCAGATCTGAGATCTAGACAATGCTAGATTTGGGAATCATTGAGCCTTGCGAAAGTGATTATATGTCACCTATGATCTCAGTAGAGGCACCGGGAAAAGATCCCAGACCGTGCGTTGATTACCGTAGATTGAACCTCATTGCAAGAGATCAAACTTATCCGATCCCAAATATCGAAGACCGAATTGAGCGGGTCAGTTCAGCCAAGTACATTTCGACTATAGACTTAGTGAGAGGCTATTGGCAGGTTCCGATGACAGAGTGTGCCAGTAGATATGCGGCATTTATTTCTCCGACTGGGACATTTCGTTCCCTCATGCTGAGTTTCGGACTGAAAAACGCACAGTATTGTTTTTCAAGGTTAATGGATGTGGTTCTAAGGGGCACGGAAGAGTTTGCTTTGCATTACTTAGATGATATCGCCATTTTCTCGGAATCATGGGAAGAACATTTGGTCCACTTGCATGCTGTCTTGGAGCGCATTCGCAATGCCTGTCTTACCAGTAAGGCAAAAAAATGTCAGTTCGGGAGGGCGGAAGTTACCTACTTGTGACACATTGTCGGTCTGGGACTTCGCGTGCCCACAGAAATTAAGATGTTGGCCGTGAAAGAATTTCCTCGACCCAAGACACAGTCGGATATAAGAACGTTCCTGGGGTTAACAGGATACTATCAAAGATTTATCAAAAATTACTCACAAATGGCGAGTCCGCTCACGGATGCACTCAGAAGGACAGAACCAAAGGTGATTGTTTGAACGGATCAAATGGTGCAGTCATTTAGTGGCCTTAAAGAATCACTGACAACTAAACCAGTGTTAAGAGCACCTGATTACACAAAACCCTTCACTGTTCAATGCGACGCCAGCAACCGAGGTATTGGCGTGGTGCTGTGCCAAAAGGATGAGAACGGCAATGAGCACCCAATTTTATACGCCAGCCAAAAACTGACTTGTCGTGAGGAGGCCTACAGTACCTCCGAGAAGGAATGCGCGTGTTTAGTATGGGCAGCTCAAAAACATAGTTATTAGACAGTTTTAGTATAGCGTTGCTGGCTCTTAGGCTCTTACGTACGCAATACGCAATAGTATAGCGTACGCTAAAAATGACCTGCTCGGACCGACTTTAGTTGTGCGTTACGTTTTCGAGTGAACACCACGCATGATCTTGGCTAAATTCGCTAGAGCCGTAGAATTCCGCGTGTTTATAGCGCAGCCATGCTCCTGGAAAGAAATATTTAAGATGAAAACGTGTCCAATCATTTTATTTCAAATTAAACCAAGCCGCAGCTGCCTCGTCAAGCGCGCTTTTCTGCGGGGTACAGAGGCTACGAGTAGGAGTGCGTTGCCAAATTCGATCACGGAGCTTCCGTCAGTCGTCCCGTGGAAACGGCAGCTTTTATCAATGCTACCGCGGAATGAAATACATGACCTACTAATGTCCTGTGCATAGCGGCGAGACCTTCGGCGATTTCTTTTAGAGTCGTTCGTCCGTCGGCGATGAACTGTGCGAATAGGTTTAGGGTTGAGCAGATCGCAGCGTTGACGCACATTGCGAGCGGCGAACATTTTCACTGTGCACTCCTTCAGCTGCACGGCGATCTGATTCGACCGCGGTAGGTCCCAGAAAGAATTGCCGAGCTGAACACCACGCAATTTCACGTAAGACAGAACTTTGAAAACACCACGTCGCCCTTGCTGCGCCAGTCGAGGTAACCGCCATCTTGAAACTGGCGCTCTCGTTGGGTCGGAGATCTCTCCAGAACGTCCCGCAAGGCCCGCTAGCCCGCCACGCAAAATCCCCAGCGTTGCGTGCATACGCAATACGCTAGCTCTTCTATTGCGTTCTGCGCACGCCCACTCCCGACCCGCAATTTTAATGCGTACGCAAGGCTTTAGCGTACGATCCACTAAAACTGTCTATTATTTGGATGGGACTAGATTTATATTCCAAACAGATCACTGCCCCTTAACTTCGCTTCAGCAGATGTCATCGAAAAGTGGAAGGTTGCTGAGGTGAAGTTTAGCCCTACAGCAATACAACTTTACAGTTGAATACAAAAAAAGGTCGGGATAATACAAACGCGGATGGGTTGAGTCGTATGTAGACTAACACGCTACCACTTTCTATTTGCTAAATGCGAGTAACGACGTAAACTAATACGGAGCACCGACTACTAAGGAATTGGATGGGGATCAAACAAAATTTGTATTATTTGGATCTGAACGCATACATCGTAGCGACTAATTTCTCCCTGGCCTATACAGATGACTAGAAAGAACAGAACGCTACCCCAATACACTCTATCTTTTGCTTTGTTTACATGCATGCCGTCGTATAGTCCCCATGCAATTTTGCGAAACAGAATAGACACACAAGGTGACCTTGAGCGTGCGGGGGTCTTTCTTCGCTCGCTCCGCTGTCTCTGTCTGTCTGTTGCGGCCTGCTGCATCTCGGCGGCATTCTGGAGGTCACTCGACCGGCCAGTTGCAAGCAGGCTCCGTTCGACAGACCACCTTGCCGTCGCGGAAGTTGTTAAGTAGTGGAACCATTGACCTGCACTGCAGACCACAGCACCCGGGCACTCACCATCCGCAAGCATGGCACGGCGCGAGACTTCTTCATCAACTACCATTGAAAGACTCGCGTCATCCTGAACAACTGGCTGCAGCCAAATTGCTGTCGCTACCACCTCCCGCTTTACCAATCAACCGGAGCGAAGGCTGCGCAAGCCGTGCCGTGCATCAACGTACCGCCTAAACAAAGGGGAGCGCGGGACCAGGCCGGGAGGGGGGGGGGGGGGGGGGCGGGGCGCGACCAGAGGAACGTTCGGTCTGGTTGAGCCGAGAGCTACCATTCATCTTCTCATCTTTTTAATTATATAATCTAAAACCCTACCCTGGCTTGACGTTCCTGCGTTCTCGTCCCTCCCTCCGGAACCTTACAAGGCCATATGTAGGAATGGTGAGTTACGGGACTGAGTTGAGCTAGCTAGTGCATTACTATGATAGGGCCAGCTTGAATTTGAGAGACAAAAATACCTTACAAAAACAGAGGTGGAAAAAAGATACAAGGATAGAGATGCTGCTAGACTACCAACTGTGGATCGATTGCTTCGTCCTCTTCCTGACACTCAACAATCTGCACAAACAGTAAGGACGCAAACGAGCTGGTGAATTTCGAGCCTCAGTCTGTTGTGTTGTCCTTTGACTTTTCCCCAGTCTTGGGGGTTTGTCTAAAATTAACTGTCTGCTTCTTCTTTTCTTCCCATCCTGAGAACCCCATACAATCCCATACAATCCAAGGATGAAATGAAATGATACTGAATGAGACGAGATGAGAGCCACATATACTCGACAGACAACCCCAGAGTAAAAAAGTTGCATGCATTACAGCAGGACAAGACACACCGCAGATACTTTTTTTTTGTTGTTGTGATCTTCACAGAATGCACGCAGACGCATATTTCTTGATTTTCTTTGATCACCATGGACTCCAACATTTCGTGTTCATATGGGGTTTTGTTTGTTGCGGGGATGATGATGCTGCAGAAGGCTGTGCTGCATTTACAGTTGCGGCAATGAGCCGGTAGATGGCCGTGTAGGGTGTTTTCACATAAGTTCGGCCGACTATGTTCGGTGACCATTTTAAAAATTGTACGAACAAATAAATTTTGCGAACTCATTGTCCATCAGATCAAAACCCAACTCTACTTTTCGAGAAAAAGCAATGTTTCCTTACGGAACAAATTTTAGAAGCAAACTCTGAGTACGAAGCGCTTTCTGCGAATTGTACGAAGTTGGCATTTGGGTCACCTCTCCGCCCGAAAAAACTGTGGTGGCTCCCAGTCTAGAAATATTTACTGAAAAACTACATATAAGAAGGATTGACTGAAAAAATTTATAGTTAAATATCGGCGTTGTTTATTTCTAGAAATGAATCGCAAACATGACCCATTCCGCAAAAACACTCACACTTTATTTGTTTCTCCGTATCTATAAACGCCAGAACTTTCAAACTTTGCCTGTGTGTTGTCCTTTATCTTTTTAATAATGGCACTAAATATGGTGGTCCTGGGCAGCGAAATAAATTTATGAGAACCGCTTAAATGTTTTTTTTTCTTTAATAATTACGAGTTATTTTGAAACACAATTAAAAAGAAGGCCATCGTGGATTTTTTTAAAGCTCTTCCACATTAAGTTCAATAATAGGTACTAACCGAATCTGCAAAAACAGGTTGCATTATTTTTGTTTATCTGATGTTGTAAAGCTAGAAATATGACCAAATGTAGGCTACCGCAGTACCGAGAATGGGGCGTGTTGATATCCATAGATGACGAATTCATTAAATTTACGAAGTGTAAAAATGCTGGAGTGTGGTCAAAAAGAAACAAATTGACAACACAGAGGCGCACGATGGTTTTAAATTGAGAATTCGTAGTGCGTTTTTGTATACAATTTGAATAAAATGCGCGCGGTCCGGGGCGATCAAAAGGCTCTCTCATGTCACATGCTTCGCAGGGCCTGTTTTCAATAACCGGCGTGTAAGGGCTCTATGTACGCGACATAAAGGAAGCGACCGGAGTGGCTCTGCTTAATGTGTGTTTACCTGAGACGTCGAGGCACCCTAGCGCGCACCACCTGGCTGTGTTGCGTGCGTTAGTGTAAACAGCGGGGCGCGCCGGCGGGGACCGAGGGTTCGGTTTCTTCAGTCCGTGCGCAGTCGCCTTCAGACGGATAATAAAAACTGAAAACCGTTTCACACCACGGAGCTGAACTGTTTGGAAAGGTACCCACAGGCCGTA
The DNA here is from genome assembly GCA_013358835.2 of Ixodes persulcatus. Lineage (NCBI taxonomy): Eukaryota > Metazoa > Arthropoda > Arachnida > Ixodida > Ixodidae > Ixodes > Ixodes persulcatus. The sequence continues at coordinate 44,094 of JABSTQ010000802.1, forward strand.
AAACGAGAAGAAAAATACTGAAGGGTACCCGGTGTGTAATTTCTTTTATTATTTTTCATCGGGTTTTTATAAGGTTTGTTGTAGCCACTTCGCACAACACTGCTTACTGACGCTGGTGGAAGCGAGTCTTATTTCCGAATTGACTTCTTTGTAGATGCTCCCGTTCTTGATACCAGCAATTCGCGTCGCAGTTGGTTGGTTGACTCGTGTGCACTGCCAGAAGTTCCAGGATTTAATTCCAGGCACGGGCTGGACGGAATCCCAGTCTCGTTTTCATTTTAGGGGCGAAGCTCCTTAGGGGCTAGCCATGTCCGTCCGTCCGTCCGTCCGTCCGTCCGGCGTCCGGTGCTCTCATGATGATGATGAAGTGATGACGATGATGATGATAAGTGAACCCCATGATGATGATGATGATGATGAGTGAATCTCATGATGATGATGATGATTGAATCTCACGGCGACGAGGACGACGGCGACGATGATGATGATGATGATGATGATGATGATGATGATGATGATGATGACGATGATGAGGGAAGATAAAGAAAAAGATGAAGAAAAAAATGTTTAAAAAAAACATGTTTGCGCAGTCGACAGGATTGGAACCTGTGCGGGGAGGCCCCAATGGATTTCTAGGCCATCGCCTTAACCACTCGGCCACAACTGCGGGACGAGTAGGGGGCTCCGAGTTGTGGTAGTAAACTCATGAGCTGGGGATGTCATGGATGAAACGTTGCATGTAGCCGCTCAACGTCTATACAAGAGAGGGCGCTGCGGTCAAATGCGTATATAATCGTGTTAAAATTTGCATGCATTGGCTCAACGTTTATAGACGAGAGGGCGCTGCGGTCAAATGCTCAGATGCATATATAACCACGTTTCATACCACACATTCTCTTTCTGACATGAATGAAAACGAACAAAAGACTCGGCATGCTGCGGCTCAGCGTCCACGCAGACAAGCACCACAAGAGCTTCGCCCCAATCAACATCATGCACCACGTGGAGAAGCCGTCAATTTTTTTCTGAACACCTGCACGTCAGGTCTTAGCAGGTGAATTAGTACGACATTCGGTAATTTTGTCTTGAGAATGTCCACCATATCTGACGCCCACCTAATGGCTGATGTCGCAGGCCCCCGGAGATTGAAAGCAGTTGCATGGTGTTTGACCAGGCCTCCTATCCTATCGCTTGCCGTGTCCAGTAGCATAAAAATAGCCATTTGACTGACAGGTACTAGGTTTTCGTGAGCTCATGGAGTTGATACCAATTCTTAATATGACTTTCTGCGCTTTCACTGACGTACGTCACATGCGCGTACAGCGAAACAGCGTCCTCAAGCCACTCGTGAATCTTCGCAACGGCGTAGCATACATAGGGGAATCGTGGCTGGTTTCATCACTATGAGGGCGCAGCCACACGTTCCTTTTCTAGTTGTTGCCACCCATGTAAAGATCGAAACTTGCGTCTTTTGCCAGTGATGCAACTGAACTTCTTCAGGCATAACAACTATCCAGTTTTCTGCGAAATCAAATTGGAGCAGGACATTACCTTTCTCTAGGAATTGTTTTGCTTCACTAAGTTCACTTATCGTTTTGCCCTGCTCGCGTCGAATATATTCATGCTGCACCGATTTTCTAAAACACTCTCGAACGTGTTCCTCAAACGAAACAGGACTCACTTCTTTTCTTTTCAGCTCTCTTTTTTCCCATCCTTCGTACAACACTTCATCATCATCTAGGACAACCAGCCCAGCCGCAGCAAGAGTTTGAGCTGTCGGGCATGAGCTGCACTGGCCGAGGAAACACTTCGTAGATGGGAGGTCGCATATAGTCAGTTCACGAATATCTTCAGCATTTCTTATTATTCCAGTGGATTTTTCTAAGGCACAAACACTTGGCTTGATGTTAGTTCAGTACGCGCACACGCAAATTTCGTGCCAAGATGTATTCTCCACACACTTTGGCCTCAATGAGAAGAACTTGGTGAGCCCAAGTGCCGTGTCAGGGTGAGCCGCCATAAACAAGCGGAAAGTTTCACGAATAGACCTAGGCATAAAACGTCTTGAAGAATATTATTTTTGTCCCTTTGAAATGATGCCAACACGTCCTACTTGTTCGGGCTTTGTTGAGAGCAGTGGAGTTCATCTTTAGTGTAGTAGTTCAGTGCCCCTTGAACATCCTCTTGGCTCAGCCACATTCTTGTGTAGGTGTCAGGAAGTGACCACACTCCGAGTGTCTCTTGGTTCTTCCTTGCTTTTTGGATCAGGTTTCGAGTTGCCAAAGGAATCATCTTTGGGATCTGTTGCTGGGAGAGATTCCTCGGGAGCAAGGTCAGGAGACGGCATCGTTCTTGGTACGAATCAGACGAATCGAACGCATCTCTAAGTTTGCTGAAGAACTCCGGACAGATGTTGGAGATTTTGACCGAGGCTCCAGGCTCCTCCATGACATTATTTTGCCGTGCGCGTAGCTGGCGAAGAGGCAGCGCGGCCGTGGCCTAACGGTTATTGTGCTTGCCTCCTACGAGCCAGGGTTCGATTCATGTGCGTGACGCGTCTTTTATTCATTCTTGCAATTTAGTGTCCTCGTAAATTAGAGAACTCTGTTGCATGTTCGAGGTTAGAAAGTTCTATGCGCGAACTTTCTGCGCCGATTGTTCGAGAAGACCACGTGTGTACAAAAGGGGATCCGCGTGGCAAGCCGCAGTCAGTCTCGCTTCAGCGTCCGATTCTGCTGTTACGCCGATTTCAACGGCCGCGTCGCTCTGTTGTTACCTTCTGTTCCATTTTTGTTTTGGACACAAGCTCGCCCTATTAAACATTTAGTGTGTTTAAGTTTTCGTCGCCTCATCAATTGCCATTCGTGACAATATGCTGCAGTGAGGCTTGATGAAATGTTGTTCACGAGAACGCTCTCGATCTCCCTCTTCTTCCGCCTTACTTAAGGCTTCCAGAAATGCGATTTCAATTCAGTCCGTGATTTCAGAGGTGATATTTATATTGACTGAATGAATCTGTTGACATCCTCGACGGCTGCTCCCTGAGGAACAGAAATTTTGTCAGGCTCAGATGTATCTGTAGATTCTTTGGCGAGTTGTTTGAAGCGGCTGAAGCAGTTCTGACACAAAGCGTCGGCATCTCGGATGGAGCGAGCTTCTTCTGACATACGCTTCTTTAACAAAGCGATTTCCAAATCCTTCACACTGCGAAAGTTTCTGTGATATTTGTTTTTTTTTTTCTTGTGGCTGTTGAGATAGTCAGCGCAGAACGCTCGCTTTAAGCTGTACGATTCAGCCATCGAAACGCGTAGAGCCCACTATGCGCGTGCAATACTCACGGACCTTGCTCATGAAGGGTCAGTGGGATGGTCCACGAGAAAGGCAAGTGAAAGTGAACGTAATCTCCGGGGTCTGTATCACTGCCGAGTGGTTCCATTTGAATAGCGAACTTTCTGCGCCGATTGAAGGGGGCTGAAGGGGGTCTTTCGAGTTTAAAAAAAAAAAGTATAATTGCCTGATTTCTGTAAAAAACAAAACAGCTTTTCAATCATTTTTTTTTATGTTTTCGCTTCATAAAGAAATATCAAGTGGAGCAGGGTGAAAATCAATTTTTAGCTCTGTGATTTTTGTACCCAGTTCTGTACGCTGGTATAAATACGGAAAGCATACAAAACTCATAGTAATATTTTGTGTGCTTGTATACCATGCCAACTAGTTTGTAGTTTGAAGGAAAATACTTTAGTCTTTTTATTTATTGAATTAAGAAATGCCAAACCTCGTCTCTTTGATAGTCTGCTGGCATATTCAGTGCCTTGTATCTCATGAGTTATTATATTTGTCGCTTACAAAATAATATGCGGGTGTAGTCCAGTTCATGAGCTATAGACGGGATTAAGTTTAGTTTATTTTATTTTCACGCAATATGTTATATAAAATATGAAATATCGTCAAAAATTAGATTTTTCGATATTTTGAACCCGCTTTATCAAAGAACCTCATTTTATTTCGTTCATTTTTTGATTATTGCTTCCGATCATACTAACTTTCGATTAGCTTGACTCGATTTCCACCTTTTTTGTGGTGATCCAAGTGAGGTAAGTGATCGAAGTGTCACCCACGCTGTTGGAACGGCCAAACGCAGTTTCCGCAAATCGGCTACGCTGCGAAGATTATATTGCTTATTTTTCTGTCAAAATCGATCGGGTCAATTTATTTTGATTGAGAACACTTGTGATGGGCAAAATATTGTATTTTGTTAATTTTGTAATGATGGCAACTGGCATTCCTTAGTCCGATCGTTAAGGGGTGCCGCGGATGTTCCGTTATCCGGTGTGTAAAGCCAGGGCACAAAGGGCAGAGAAAACGGAACGAGCTCTTCATGCAGCCAGACCGGGGTCATATATATGTCTGTGCTATACACAGCTTGTAAAGCACGTACAGCACGCCAGGCCCCTCGCGCTATAGGCCCGTCTCTGTTACACCCCGGAATTACCCGGCACGGGCCGCCAAACCATGATGTGTCTTGCCGCGTGCGATGAAATAACCATGTAAGTGCCTGCTCTTTATCGGCAGTGTGTATATAAAAATATCTAATATCACATCCCCCTCTTAAGAAGGAAAATCTGTTTGCAGAAAAGAAAGCGTAAAAAACAGACTGAGTTCACATGAAGCGAAGACAATTTTTTTACAGAACACAAACACCAGTTGGCGATAAATAGTCACTTTTAATAATTAAGTCTAATATATTATATTTAGGATACATTTGAAAAACCATATGTTGCTGTGCTTTAAATAGCCCAGTTCTCGAGCAACTCCATATGCACTTTTGGAACTTTCGACAACTGCATCGGCTTGCCTCGGTGGAGACGATTGACCGCACGGGTGAGCTGAGCTTTGTATCACAGCGGTCGGATCCAGCCTAGATCAACAGCCGGGGAAGTCGAGACGGACAGAACGAAAGCTGGAACCAAAGCAAAGGATCGAAGAGCCCGAGACGGTGGCCCTTCAATTTGAAAGAGTGCGCGCCATTAAAAATGAAAGTATTGGGTTTTGTTCAAGACCGATCGATATCTCTAAACGTCAAGAAGCAACAATTCCCATTTGCACAGACGGCAGCAAAAGCAGTCACTTAATGTCTCTGTAGACTTTTAATTTCTCCACTTTGTCGCACCGAGCTTAATGCAAAGATTGCACAGCTTTCGGGAATGTGAAAAAGCAATTGAAGATTTTATTTTAGGTTGCTACAGTAGATTCGCTTGGACAGGAACTCATTGCTTTGGTTTGGGGATAAATAAATGTTTGTTCTATTTTCTCCTTCAAAATAAAGTGCGTCCGAAAAAGGTGGACTTCGCACCGCTGCATAAACAGCATAGGCGAATGTGTCTTTCATACTGCGGGAGACTGTACATCTCGTGCTAATGTCACCTTAGGTTCCTGGCCTGGCTCGCGAACTGTGCACCACACATCTGAGGAGCGTAATCTTGTGCGAGCACCTACTGAGGGCCATTCTTCTTTTTTGTGCTTCCTGAATATATCGATTTCTTTATCCAGTAAGTTTAAAATCCCAACGCTTCTTGTCATTGTTTTAAGTTTTTTCAACGAAATCCTTTGACGTTTGTATCAAGGAGCCATCCTGCGAACGAAAATTATGCAGTGTGGCGGGGTAATTTAAGTCTTAAAAGGTGTGTAGCACAAACAGATATATGACCCCAGTCTGGCTACACGAACAGCTCGTTCCGTTTTCTCAGCCCTTTGTGCCCTGGCTTTACACACGGGATTACGAAACATTCGCTGCACATCTAAAGGTCGGACTAAGCAACGTTAGTTGCCATTATTAAAAAATTAAGAAAATACAATACGTAGCCAAGCACGAGTGTTCTAAATCGAGGTAAATTTACCTGCTGCATTATAACAGAAAAATAAGCAGTATAGTCCTTGCAGCGAAGCCGACTTGCGGAAACTGCGTTTGGCCGTTCCGAGAACGTGGGTGCGATTTCGAACCCTTCTAGAGAAGATTGAACAAAAAAAAAAAAGTTGGAAATTGCATCAAGCTAATTGAAAGTTAATATAATTGGCAGCGATAATAAAAAAAAATTAACGAAATAAAAAGTGTGTTTTTCTGATAAAGCGGGTTCAAAATATCGGAAAATCTCATTCTTGACGATATTCTCACGAATGACAATTGATGAGGCGAAAATAACTGAAGAAACTAAACGTTTAATGGGGCGAACTTGTGTCCAGAAACATAAAGGAAAGGAAACAGAAGATAACATAGAGCGTCAGCGGGCGTCGAAGGTCGGCGTAAGCGCAGAGTCGAACGCTGGGGCGAGAACTGAGTCCGGTTGGTTACGCGGAGCCCCTTTTGTGCACGCGTGGGCTTCTGGAACATTCGGCCTGGAACATTCGGCGCGCAGAACATTCTAACCTAGAACGAGCAACACGGTTCTCGAAATTACCAGAAATCTAAATTGGAAGAATAAATAAAAGACGCGGCGCTGCCAGGGATCGAACCCTGGGCTTTCTGCGTGGAAGGCACGCGCGATAACCGTTAGGCCACGAGCGCGCTGCCTACGTAGTTAGCTGCGCTCGAAAGGTAAAACACAAATACACAACAAAAATATAGCAGAGTCGCGAGCCACACTTCACAGTTCCCAGTTCACTCTTAGACGAGAGTCCAAAGTTCTATCGTTCGTAATACGGCTTGAGCCGGACGACGTGCACCACCTCGGGTCGTGGCTGGCGTCTTGCAGATGGGCGCGTTCCGTCGGGTAGAACTTCGTAGTTCAGATCGCCGAGGCGTCGGATGATTTTGTACGGTCCGAAATAGCGCTTGAGAAGCTTCTCGCTGTAGACCGCGGCGCCGAATCGGTGTCCACACCCATACCCGGTCCCCGGGTTGGAAATGAACGTCCCTGCGACGAAGGTTATACCGGCGTGCGTCGACTCGCTGTTGGTTTTTGAATCTTGATTCTTGCCAGTTGACGAGCTTCTTCCGCGCGTTGAGAGATCAGTTGAGCGTCGTCGTTGCCATCGTCGGTTGGCACGTGAGGCAGCATGGCGTCCAGCATTGTCGTAACCGTCCGGCCATGCACCAGTTGGAACGGCGTCATTCCTGTGGTTTCTTGTACCGCTGTGTTGTACGCACATGTAACGTTCGGCAACACCTCGTCCCACGTCTTATGCTCCACGTCGACGTACATGGAGATCATGTCGGCGATGGTCTTATTGAGCCACTCTGTTAGCCCGTTGGTCTGCAGGTGATAATCAGTGGTTCGTCGATGGCTGGTGTGACTGAGCCGAAGTACCTCTTGAGTCAGCTGTGCCAGGAAAGATGACCCTCGATCTGTGATCAGCACTTCAGGTGCGCCGTGTCGAAGGAGAATGGACTCGACGAAAAACTTGGCGACTTCCACCGCTGTTCCCGATGGAAGGGCTTTCGTCTCGGCGTATCGTGTAAGATAATCGGTCGCGACGATATTCCACCGGTTCCCTTTGCGTCGATGTTGGGAACGGCCCGTGCAAATCCATTCCGACCTGCTGGAAGGGCGTAGTCGGGGCAGATATCGGCTGCAAGAGTCTCCTGCTGGCTTTGTCGGAGGCTTCTTACGTCGTTGGCACTCATGGCACGACCGTGTGTACAGATGGACGGTTTTCGGGAGTCTTGGTCAGTAGTACTTGTCACGAATCCGGGAAAGCGTCCTGCTGTAGCCAAGGTGTCCAGCCGTCGGGTCGTCGTGGCATGCTTGAAGGATTTCTTCTCGCAGGCTGGTAGGCACAACCAGCAGCCAGGCAGGGTTGCTGGTTCCGAGTTCTTCTTGAAGAGCACACCTCCCCGCAGAACGAAGCTTGACAAGTCTCGGGCCAGGACTTGCGGAACGGAACTTCCTTGACCTTCGAGGTGGTCGATCACAGCGCGAAGCTCCGGGTCGTCTCGTTGAAGTGCTCCCATGTCGGTATCTGTAACTGCTCCGAGAAAACGAGCGTCATCATCGTCGTCGGTGCCTCAGGTGGAGATTCGACTGGGGCCCTAGACAAGCAGTCGGCGTCATTATGCTTGCTGCCAGACTTGTTCACAATGGTTACGTCGAATTCTTGCAGTCGCAGACTCCAGCGAGCGAGGCGTCCTGACGGGTCCTTGGGGTTTCCTAGCCAGCAGAGGGCATGGTGGTCTGTGACCACGCGGAACGGGATACCGTACACGTACGGACGGAACTTGGTTATCGCCAGACGACAGTAAGACATTCTTCTTCGGTCGTTGAATAATTTTGTTCTGCCTTAGACAGCGCCCGGCTTGCGTAAGCAATTACTCTCTCTGCCCCTTCTTGTCGCTGAACGAGCACCGCACCGAGACCGGTATTGCTGGCGTCCGTGTGTATTTCTGTCTCCGCCGACTGATCAAAATGTCCGAGGATAGGGGGCGACTGCAGCCTTCGCTTGAGTTCGTCGAACGCTTGTTCTTGCTCTTCTCCCCACTGAACTGCACGTCGTCCTTCGTCAGATTCGTCAGCGGTGAAGAAATCTGTGCAAAGTCACGCACGAAACGCCTGTAGTAGGCGCACAGCCCAAGGAATCTACGGACGGCCTTCTTGTCCGATGGCTTGGGGAATTCGGCGACAGAGGACGTCTTTGCAGGATCAGGGCTTACACCCTGAGCACTCACGACGTAGCCCAGGAATTTGAGCTCTCCATAGGCGAACCGGCACTTCGAAGGCTTGAGTGTCAGCCCAGCAGATTTGAAGGCCCGTAGCACGGCTCGCAGTCGTCTGAGG
>JABSTQ010000803.1:0-22300 GCA_013358835.2 Ixodes persulcatus
GGCACACATTGGACACAAGTGCCGCGTCAGCGCCCGCCTGGGACTTCGCTCGTTTGACAACAGCCCTAGCCTAACGCCTACGCTGACTCGTGTCCAATATGTTTGCCCAGCTCCGGCCTTCGGTTGGTGACGTAGCAAAACTAGCCCTACGGTCCTCTAGCTAGAAGGCGCTGGGGTAGGCGTCAGAGCGATGGGCGTGGTGTGGCGCGGGATCACGGGCCGTTTGTCTTGCTAGGAGGTGCTGACAACTGGAAGGACCAAAGCAGCAAACTCGGTAACACGTACAATGCAGAAAAATAATAGTGTATCTACTTTCTTCCAGGGTACTTGGGGAGCCGGTCAGTAATAAAAAGGGACATGGCGGATCAGGGGCCGAAATTATGCCGAGATCTGTAAATTAAGTCTGGTGAATTAAGTCTGGGCCATTACAACGTGGCACGCTCTCGCGTCCCACGTTGCAATGGCCCAGAGTTCATTTCGAGATCTAAAGATAGCAGTGACTAGCTCCCCCAGTGTTCTTCGTCGCTCTCGCCGGGAACTCAAGTTTGTTTTCTGTCCAGCGGTCTGCTCCTCCAAGTGCCACTACGAACACGGCTACTGCGCCAAGCCCAATGAGTGCAGGTGAGTCGCCAAGGTATCTTCTGGCACCCTACAGCTTAGACGTCCACTCTTAGTGTCATAGATGGGCGTTATTCCAAGTAGCACAGTCCTTAGGGTCAAAATGTTGTTTTAGAGCGCAGCTTTAGGCGCCTGTTTCCGCGTTGAGGGGCGTCGCCGTCGCCGTCGGCGTAACCACGAGCGTTGCATTATGGGACGTTACAGTTTCCTCGCTAAATTTAGCGAGGAAACTGAATTGGTGTTAAGGTCATGTGACGACAGTTTTACCGCTAACTTTATCGGGGAAATTGAATGCGCAGTGTTGCATTAGGGGACATTACAGACCTACACACCAATTCAGATTCCGCGCTAAATTTAGCGGGTAATTGAATTGGTGTTAAGGTCATGTGACGTCAATTTTCCCGCTAAATTTATCGAAGAAACTGAATTTGTTCATAGGTGACGTGACATGAAGTCATGAGACGTCATTTTCTCTACTAAATTTAGCGGGGAAATTGAATTGGTGTTAAGGTCACGTGGCGTCAATTTTCCAGTTAAATTTAGCGGAGGAGGGAAGGGTACGCAGGATACGGGGGAAGGTACGAAAGAGGAGGAGGGGAGGGTACGGAGGACGGTGCAGAAATTGTTTAGCACGGTATATCGCAAAATCAAAATAATCAAGAGCTGCGCTCTAATTTCTCATTACAAAGATTTGTAAACGTCTTTCATTTTTGTCTGGTAATTTAGGGCCCTGAAAGACAAACTATAACAAAACTTTATATTTTCTTTGGGCCAGAGTCTGGGTAGTTTGGTCCTGAATTGCCAAAGAAGCGGTAGAGTTAGGCTTAAGAGCCTGATTGTCCGGTTGTCACCTGGCAACTTTGAGCCTATATTGCCAAACAAGTGCCACAATTGGGCTTCACTGCTGGCTATTCGGTTGACAGGTGTCATTCTTGGCTCATTCTGGTACTTTGGCAATCGTGTGAAGAACCGTAGAGCAGCCGTAGAAACTCCGCGGTAATTTGGCACTACCTAACGCCTTGTATCAACACGTTATTAGGCCCAATTTAGGCTCTTAGAATTACCAAACTTGGGCTAAGTTAGGCGTTTTTCTGTCGCGTTGCGTTGATATAATATGGCCCAAAGAAGGAATTGCATTATGAACGCATGTGAAAAAAACATTTGATATAAAGAAAGAAAAAACATTTGCTATAAAGAAAGAAACCATTGTCTTTCTTGCTGACATCCATCTTTCATTGAAATACGTTCTAGAGGCAACAAAATGTTGAGCTGGGCTTGTTGGTTCATGACTGGAAATGAGCGCCAAAGAAACGGGGACAGGTGGAGAAGTGGACGACAACACGGGGCGCACTCGCATCAGAAAGTTTATTAGAAAACACACATGCTTAAATACCTGAAATAAACCTTGTCACTTCCAGCGTCCCCCCCCCTCTCTTCTCTCTCTTTTTTCAAATATAGAAGTTCTGGAAGTGACATGGTTTATTTTAGGTATTTAAGCATGTGTGTTTTCTAATAACCTTCCTGTTGCGAGTGCGCCCCGTGTTGTCGTCCACTTCATCACCTGTCCCCGTTCCTTGGGCGCTCATTTCCAGTCTTTCTAGATGCACCTACGATGTCAATTTTTGACAACATTAGGCTTAAGTGGGCGCCGGCTCGTTGAGAATTTTTTTTTATTTCTCATCTTCTGATTCAGGTAGCGTCATGCTCTCAAACTTTAGCTTTTTATTACCACCAGCAGCGTCACATTCTCGCGTAGTTCCTGTTTTCTGCGATGCTCTACTTACGCTAGCCCCCCCCCCCCCCCCTAAAAAAGGAAACAAAAACAAAACATGGTTTTTCTTTTCCCACAAAAAACATGTTATATAAAGGAAGAAAAAAAAAACATTGAACGTCCATTTAGCACCTTCCGCTCGTTTAATTTGTGTCCAGGTGCCGCGTGGGTTGGATGGGCGAGCAGTGCGACCAGTGCTGTCCATACCCTGGCTGCCGGCACGGAACCTGCACCAAGCCCTGGGAGTGCCACTGCCAACCTGGCTGGGGAGGATCGCTGTGCGATAAAGGTGGGTCCAGGCGGGCCATCACCTCTCGATGCGAAGCACAAGTTCGTCCGCTTAATAATAATTGGGGTTATGTGGATATTTATACAGCGTGTAGTTGGTCAACCATTTCAAAGTTGCGACGAGTCACTCGCTGTAGATGAGCAATTTAGACAGTGCAGTACAACCACTAGCCTGGGGTCTTTAACGTGCACCACGCAGTAGAGATACACGACCGCACGTCGGTACGATGGTCATCCAGATCGAAACGGGCAAGGTTGGGAATTGAACCCAGGATAGTTGGGTTCTGCAGCGCGAGCTTTCGCTCCACGCGCTCCAAACTGGGGCCCTAATCTGGACACTTGGCGAGAAAGACGGCGAGAAATTTGACGGCTATGATTGGCCGGCGCCAAGGTCAAGTGCGGCGTCGGCCAATCACAGCCGCCAGATTTCTCGCCGACTCTTTCGCCAAGTGTCCAGATTATGGCCCCTGGTGTTCGCAAGCCCACTCGGCCACCGATCCCCCCCTTTCGTCCGCTTCTTGCCCATGGGTTGCGGTGACGTCAGTACGCCGAGCTGCGATTGGCTCGGACTGGGGAGGATAGTGAGTAGATCTCGAGGAAGCTAACGTTGATTTCTACCCACTATCCCTCCATCAAAGCAAATCAGAGCTCGGGGCGTTCTGACGTCAGTGCAACCCATGTGCGACAAACAGACGACCTTGCGCTCCGCACACTTCGTTTCACGCCAAGTCGTGCCGCAACCAAAGCTGCGATCCCATGGGGCCAATCAGTGTAGCCCAAAAAGTACACCGTCACTGCGCTTCGGTCGTTTTTGGGCGCTTGATATAACCGGCTCAAACCAATCACGCACGTAAAAAAAGCGAAAGACCACATTGCACTCACAGTGAGTGATTGGTTTTGTTGATGATAGCAAACGCAGAAAGACGGCGAGCGCAGTGACGATGCACTTTTGGTACTGTTTGGTTGGCTCCATGCGGAGCGCAAGTTTGTCTGCTTCTTTTGCAGGGGTTTTCGTGACGTGAGAAACACGCCGAGCTCCGATTGGTTCCGAATGAAAGATAGTGGCTAGACACCGAGGCAGCTTGCATTGAGGTGTACCCACTATCCTTCAATCAGAGCCAATCAGAGCTCGGCGTGTTTCTGACGTCACCGCAACTCTTGCGCAAGAAGCAGACGGCTTTCTCTCCGCATTGGGTCGTGGTGTTGTCAGCCGTCGCACTTAATCTGAAGCGAAGCGTAAAGAAAGACGCGGAATTCAGCACCACCCTAGAAATCCGCTCAGCAAATCTGGTACATTATGGTGTAGCTTGCTGATGCCTTTTGATTTTAATACAGAATTGCATTATGAAGTTAACTTCTGTTAACACGACCTAAGCCAACCAAACAACAAAAGCAAAAAAAAAACACAAACGAAAAAAAAAATGAGACATTTAGAATTCTTTTTAATGCCAAATTAAAGCGCAGCTCTTCAGGAGGAGGATAGGAGGGTACGGAGGGGAGGATACGCCCTTCCTCCTCTCCTCTTCCGCTCCCATTTAGTAAGAAATACGTGCTAAATTTTCCTCTAAATTTAGCAAAAATGTCCCCGCTAAATTTAGCGGGGAAATTTGCCTGCTAAATTTAGCGGGAAATTCAGCAAAATATTTCCCGCTAAGTTTAGCGGGAAGTTTAGTGAAAATGTTCGCGCTAAATTGAGCTGGAAATTTAGCGAAACTTTTGCCGCTGAATATAGCGGGGAAGTTTTGCAAAAATATTCCGGCTAAATCTAGCAGGGATTCCCATGATGCAACGCGCGATTGCGCCCGGTTGCATTATTCCCGTAATAGAACGCGCGCGGTTACGCCGACGCCGACGGCGACGCCGGTGAACCCAGAAACGGGCGCCTAAGAGCTGCGCTCAAAAAAAAAAAAATGGGAGCACGCCGAAACGCTTCCAGAAGGATTCGCCAGTTGAGAAAGCTTCAAAAACAAGTACAGTAAAACCCGTTTATAACGAACGGCAGGAAGCGCTACGATCAGTTCGATATAGCAAGCAGTTCGATATAGCAAAAACCATTTACAACGAACTTCCACGATGCGTTCTTTGTAAGGCGAGAGCTTCTTTTTCTCTCTCATCTCTTCGCTTCCACCTTGGAACAAAACGCTGGAAAGATTCTTTTTTTTTTTGCATGCGTGCAGGGTTTGTTTTTTTAGCTTTCTCCCTCTTCTGAATCACTTCTCTTCGTAGGCAACCGCTTTGGGATGAAGTTTTTTTTTTGTGCGTGTGTGCAGTGTTTTTTTTTAGCTTTCTCCTTTTGGCGATAAAACTTAATTGGCGTATAGACCACGTGACGTCAAGTCACGTGCCCCAACCACCAATTTAGTTTCTCAGCTAAATTTAGTGGGGAATTCACAGACATAATTTGGGGATTGGGTGTTCCGTACTAAAAAGCATTTCATGCTTTAAAAAAAGGTTTTTTTCTTAGATTGTTTGTACCAGGTGCATAGTCCGGCTCATGGTCCATCGTGAGAACCTGGTGCCTATTTTCCGCACGCAAATGTTGTACATAACCCACCTCGACAAATGCCTCCTTTATTAGGTCACAAAGGAGCTTGTGTCATGCATAGATCATCATTAACATACTCTGTCAATCACGGAATTCTTCAAGGCTTCTCATAATGAACGACCCAGAAAAAGCAACAAGATATCCACGTATAGTCCGCACTTGTAGACAGTCCGCACAGGGTAAATTTTCAACCTTTATACATGTATAGTTGGCGGCCTACGGTCCAAAAACGGGGAAAAAAGAAAAAAAAAATGGTGCTAAGCTTTTTGGGACGGTTTCAGAGCTGAAGTTCTGCGAGGACCACTCGCCGTGCAGCGAGGGGTCGACCTGCGTGAACAAGGCGGAGGAAGATGGCTTCTACCAGTGCCTCTGCCCGGACAAGCTGGCCGGCAGGAACTGCACCGTGCCCGTCAGGAGGAACAAGTTTCTCTCGGAACACGCCCTCTTCGGGACCACGTTGTCCAGAAACAAGTTCTTTTAGCGACGCCCAGGAGTCAGCCTGGATGCAAGCGGTACCACCTAAAAGAATGACGTCATCGTTTGTGGACCTCCGACCAGCTCCCAATGGCGCCATTGCCATTGGGGGCGGGTCGGATTGGCGTCGCCGCGTGCATGCGTCGTCGCGCTCATAGCGACGCGCCGCAAGACGCGCTGACGGCGTCGCTGACGCAAACTAGGCGACACTGCGTGAATTTTTAGGCGATGTCCTTTACGGGAGAGGAAATGGGAGGCCTTGCCTTCTACTTGGTACGACGCACGGCGTCTTCGGTAACGGCCGCATTTCTACAAGAAACCCTTTTCCAACGCCGCTCCGGAAACGCCGAGCTCTACGTGCCTACGTGTCTACATCGGTAGACAATCACTGTGATCATGCGCAGTTGTGATGTGAGATTAGATTTCGATAATGAGAAACGCAAAAAATACTTTTCATTCCAAGTGGATTAGCCAGTAAATTTGAAATGCTGGCAAGCTGGCAATTACCAGATGTGGGAAGTCTGAAAGCCGATGGGCCAGGGAACGTGTCCTTCATTTTGTATACTTTAAAACTCAAGAAAGCGATGTCCTCACTTAATAGAATAAGCCTAAAGCTATGCCACTTTGTGTTATTGCGAAAACAATTATGGAGGGTCAGAGGCCTTGTTCGGCTGCACATTCCCAGTAAAATTGCTTATGGGCCCATGTAAACTGGAACTTATGCAACTTGGCAAACAACGTTGAAAAACTTTATCCCACTAATTTTTATAACTACCAATTAAACGCGTAGTCATGAATACAGGTTATAGCGAGGAGGATATATAAAAGGAGTACAATTATAGCGCATGACAAAAAAAGGTAACAAAACCTGGCGCGCGTCGAATCGACAAGTACAGAACTCATCACATGGCTGCCTGGGGTGAGAAGAGTTGAACCACGCACGTTTTTGAAGTCCACTAAAATACCAGCAGTCATGAACGGCAAAAACGCTACGATTTTGATGCTGCTTTCATGCAGCAACATTCATTATGATGGTCGTCGGAGCTGTCTGGACGAGCAGACCGGGACTGTTAAAAGTGGTTTTAGCCAAGCTTGAGATTACTCCTTCATTGTATTTTGCTTGTCGCGTCCTCTACCCACCAATAATCTAATCATTTTATATATTTGTTATCATTAAATATATGCCCAATTCTCGTGGGGTACATTCAAGAAGCGATAAACGTGCCAGTATATATCCACATGCTTGCTGAATTTACACGAGAGTTTGCTTGGTCGTCTGCGAACGCTCAGTACGTGGCACTTGTGAGCCCACAGTAAGTTCAGTGGGGGCACTGCACGTCAGAAAACGATCGATGTTGCTTGTTTTAACTCTTTCGAAATTGTTCTCTTAAACTTTTATTGCATATATATTTTTCTGTCTTTCAGTGATTTTGTTTGTGGGATTGTCACGATTGAACGGGAATTCGTAAATGGTTTCTTTAGATGCGGTGCTTATGCTGTGTCAAATTGCGTGAATGATACACCACCATAATTTATTTCTGTTTGTAGCGACGACAGTGCCATTTAAGTTATTGAAACGTCGAGTGAAGCGTCGGAGGTCGATTGCGTCTCATGAGGTACAAGTTTCACTTTTGTAAATAACCACTCGTTCTGGAATGATCATCTGTTTATCTTATTTATTTGCCGGTAACGTAACCTCGTACAGACATTATACGCTATTTTTAGCGTCCTCCATGGTGTTTTATATAATAGAACTGTGGGAACAGAGGGCTGTCATATATTTTACACTTCTGGAATAAATTTGTATTTGATTGAATTCCGCATTGTCTACCCATTTGACTTGGTTTTGTTGCAAGTGTACCTTCGAGAATGTTTTGTTGAGATATTTTGGCTTCAACAACCTAGGCTGCGAATAGTTTGGGTGGCAAATTCACCGAATCCAGGATACTAATAAAATTTCTAGTGATCTATATGGATGATTTCACATATATTTATATGGATGATTTCATCTCAAATTGTGCAAGAAAAAATGGTGAGTCATCAAAAAATGGACAAAACAAAATGTCGATGAAAAATGTGTGACTAAAATAAAACTGCAAATTATAACTACGGAATGTTTTTTGTTCTCGAGTTTTGGGCTTCGAAAGGATAGAAGGTATACGCCTTGCCATATCTGCAATTTTTACCAGTGACACGATTTGGAATCAGATTCTTTTTTTTTTCACAACAATTCTATTAGTTTTTTTTTTTGCTTTAAGACTTTGTATAGAAGGGTTAAAGATTTGTAGAAGTGTGTTTTTTTATTTTATTTTATGAAATAAAAATTCTGGAATCTCGCACCTTTGGCAATAATATGCCAAGTTTGAATCGATCTAGCTTTCAATGTACAATTATTTAAAGCACAAGAAACATATCAAATGAACGCTTGGAACTAAGCCAATATAAAACATCATAGTAGTGTTAATTTAAGTATAGTTTAAATAGAAGAAACAGTACTGTAATTCTGATAAGAAATGCTAAATGTACAAAATTCAACGCATCTAAAAAACGAAATTAATAATTTTTAGGAATAGTTTTATAGGAAAATGTTTTTGTGTTCTTATTATGCAATGAAATCTTTGACATATATGGTTTCGTCATAGTAATCAGTGCGTTTGAAAGCATATTTTTACCTCCTATCTCAGATGAGAAGATATGGGCCGTTGCCAAATCGTTTAAGCAATTATTATATATATGCTTGTAATGTAACCATAGTATATATAATGTATCTCATGTACCATTTAATAAAAATGAGGCATGACTGGTACCTTATAATTAAAAAAAGTTAATGCACATGTCCAGTTAACTTATAAAATCTTAAGATTCACATGTTTTCAATAAGTAAACTTATGAAAACGTCTTTTTTTTATTTAAGAAGAATAAAAATTAAGTTTCAAAAACCTCTGTGTTAGGCACTTAAGGAACGAGGTAAATTATTTTCAGAAAGCTAGAAGGTTGATTGCGAAATTTCGCTTCTTTTATGCGGCCGCAATTTCAGGTATGCATGCGAAGCTCCTTCAAAACTTTCTGACTTACTTTGTTTATTTCAGCAATAACAAAGAATGCAGACAAACGAGGGAAGTGTATAGCATTACATAGCACTTTCAGTGTTACAAGGTCACAGTAACGTTTATGGTGATAAAATGAAAGGGGATTTTAAGTCAGTTTAACATTAATCTTGAGGATTCGCTTTTTTATCATATGCCTGAAACACCCGTCTCTATTTTGAGTCTTCATCTATAAGTGACAGGATTAAATGTTTTTCACAGGACTCAAAAATTCTATTATTTTCTCACTGCGTCATGGTATTGGGCGAGGCATGCTGCTTCACTCTTGTTGAGTGCAATTCCAGGCCAGGCACGTATCTAGGTTGCGGGGGAGGGGGGGGGAGGGGGGGGGGAATAAAGCCCGGGCCTCCCCCGAAATCTTCTTTGTTGCTGGGGCATCCCCTTCCCCATCCCCCTCATACAGCATTTTGTCATGGGCGCCTCATGTCTCATAAAGGCTGTGTCCCTAGGTGCCATGGGAACTATGAAACGTCGTCGAAGAAAGTATCTGTGTTTAAGTTCTCGGAGGATGAATGACTCAAAAGTTTGGGGGCGGGCGATTCCTCGAAAAAACCTGGTTCTATCGACGCATACCAGGGTGAGAACTCTCATATCTTTTCACATTTTTTTTTAATTATTGAGTTTATTTCGTTGAATTTTACGCTGACGTGGCAGCAAAGGCGACAAGCACAAGCTAGCTCTCGCTTTTAATTTTAGAAACGTATCTTTGTAGCGCAAGCTCCAGTTTTCAAAACCACGGACAGGAGCCTGTAGCCTTCGCTCTATGTCCCCTTATTGTTCCTACATCTGTGGCGCATATTATTAAAGGAATCAATGAAGTCTTCGAGGTCTCGGAATCCGAAGGAAATTTTACCATGGACGCCGAACAAAGGAACGCGACTCAGAGACGACTTTCAAGAACCAGTGACTTCTGCAGAAGACGATCCCAATGTGCATTTTTTGTGCAGTCTTTTTGACTGGCTGGACGCCTGGCTTGACGTATGGAAGAGCAAGAACCTTACCAGTGGCACGCTAACCAAGGAGACTCACGAAGCACTCCGTCAAACAACCCGTGCACTTGTACAGATCACCGAATACCGCTTCACTGAACTCGGGCTGAACTATGTCCTGCTGGGAAAGATTTAGACTGATAGCTTGGAAGACCGTTTCGGGAAGTACAGGTAGCTGGCTGGCTCGCAATATCACATATCTCTAAGGCAGCTTTATGAAGGTGAAAATAAGCTGCGACTGCAGAGTACGTTGCCGACAATCCCGTGTGAAGACGAGCGATGGGAGCAGCTTGAAAAACAAGTAGACACGCCACGGCCCAGCTGCAACATATAGTTACAGGAGAGGCAGTGTCACAAGCGATAAATTAGACCCTCCCAGTCCTAGTCTCCGTGGCAGGGACCAGGGTACACAGTCTATGCCGCTTTGAAAAAGCCGAAATGTCAAAAATGCAGGGCGGCGCTTACCGAAGAAGATAAGACGGCAACATTTTCACTTGCGCAGGAGAACTACTCTCTTGTCAAGCAATTAGACCGAGGGGGGCTCCTTTATCCAACTATGTTCGCCGTTAATGCCATGACACACAATTACGTTGTTGCTCAAGAACTCTCCAAGCAGACAGAGTTTATCAAGGTTCCGATCCAGCGTCAGTTCGTCAGCGAGCTTACAATGGAACTGCTGTCTACCAACGAGACTTCTGACTTCGACGCATGTGAAGAAGGACACACAAGTGAGCTCGTGCTGAAGAACTTGTTCTGGTACAGCACGAACATTGTGCTGAAATACTATTGTGGAAAGGTGAACGAAAAGCTTATGAGGCTAATCCCAAGTCAAAGTAAAGAAAATGTGAAACCCTAAAATCTAAATAATTTTTTTTTTATATTCAGGGCAACAGTTGTCATAGCATTATTTTTTTTTACATTGCCGTACATGTGCTGTGTCTTAGTGACGCGAAAGCTACAGAGCGGCATCTAAGTTGCTTGTGTTAGAATTGTGTCAAGATGGATACAAGAAGAAAGTATGGATACACGAGAATATACAATTTGAAGCTTTAAGAGGTAAGATACCTTATATTCACAGCATCTATTCGTAGTGTGAATGAACGCGGGTAGATGTGTGCATGAAGCTCTCACAGCTGCATGTGTCCCTTACTGAAAATTATGCTTTAAGTTTGCTAAGTTTGCCTGCACTCGGTTAAATAAAAACTTGTGCGCTTTGGATCTAGGCGGCGTCTTTGCCTCTTTTTTGTGTCTTTTCTGCGCTTAATTTTTTGTCTTCGTGTCTCAGTTTCGGATTAATTACTTTATGAAAAACATTCCCCAGTTCGCCTGCAGTTTTGTTTTTATTATCACATGTTTACTTCTGGTAAAAAATACAATAAACACATTACATTTTTTCGTACTCCAAACGTCTACATTTTTTTTAAAATAATCTTCTTTTCATTAGCTTCACATACGAATTCAGTAACCGCACATGTCATCACCAACTTGATTGCTGCTGTTATGCATTTTGGCGGGTCCCATCACTTACAATAACGTTTCAGGGCATTTACTTTTTGTTTGTTTGTGTCTTCAAACTCCTAGAGATAATTAAAGCATCCGAGATTTGGATGCCTAAAACAAAAACCCATCTCTCTCAAAACGTCGTTAACCTTGTTCTTTGATATCATAACAATAATTGTACGTCCTAATATGCTGCCCGTGTGACAAAATATGTTTCCCAATCATATAGATGTTTATAAATCCTGTTTTACCAATTAACAAACGTTTGGGTCAATAAAAAATGCCATACTACTTCTCTGAATCTATGCGCGACGCCTTCAGTGCAGCGCTTTTCCGCGGCGCTCGCCAGCCGACTCGTGTGACGTCACCGGAGGAGCACTGCGGCCTTCAGCTCTAGGTGGTGTTGGTGAGTGTCACGTGACTTTAGAGAGGAGGCACAGCGACGCGCGGAAAACGTATCACGGGCCACGTCCCCAGAACGGGATTGGCTAAGATAGCTCGTAGCATCCGCTGCTTCCGGACGTAAGGTGAAATGACGTCACATGCCTTGCACGTGACGTCATATGGCATCGTACCAGCCGATGCCATATGGCATCGTACCAATTTCCTATTTTCGGGAAGCCTTGTTGAGAAAAACGAATTCGATAGTGCGAAACGTAAGCTGCAGAAGGTACGGGCACAGGAGCATGGTACGGCGCAATGGCGACTGATGTGACGTCAGTGCAAGCCATGTATAGGCGGGTTCTTCTTTTATATATGAAAGGCTAGTGATGCCACACCCCACGTCGCAAGCTGCCGTCGCCGCGGCAGTTTGGGCAACAATAATCTTCACCGGGAACGTATGCGGTGAGCGCTACGTGCTTCGCGTTGTTTTCAGGAGCTCATTATAATTCATTATATGGTTTGGATGCTTGTTTTGTGCTTATTTTTTATTTAAACGAATGTTGTGCTGTATGTTGTATGCGTGGTGTTTGTACGTTTCGCTTCAATCTTCTGAAGTCTTTGTTCCGTGAGAAAGCCGACACGAAAACACACGCGGGGAGAAGGAACGTGCTTCGCATTGTTTGCAGGCGTCGTTATCATCCAATATGCGGTTTACATTTCACACGAGGGCTTCGAATGACGTCAACCCCTTTCGGAGCAGCTGCAACCCTAATCTTTACTGGAACGCGTGGGAGAGTGTTCTTATAGCCCTTTGGCGAAATCCCCCAAGCGCCCCGGCCCGCGCACGAGGAATTGTGGGAGAGACTGTCCCTCGCCTGGCCGCTCTGCCTTGAGATCGCATTGCCTTGTCGCTTGTCTCCTCTTAATCCTCTGTTTTTCGATTCTATTACCTAGTTTTATCTATTCCAGTGTATATTTTATTGCTTCTAAGTGTTTATATTCGCTTCTGCGCGCGATATTTCTTGTATATATATAGTATTTGTGTCTTTATTTTGCCTTTTTCGACGGGAGTGTCGACGAGACAGCACGCCGCTTCGCGCGTCGTTCCCCGGGTGAGTACTACCGTTGCTACTGATTCCTATTGCGCTGTTAGCTGTTCATTTTGGTGCATTTGACCCGCGTGCAGTCAAGAGGAGCCAGTTATGAACCCCCGCGCACATGTCATAGGGGTAGGCAGAGCTCTGAATCAATAATCGCGACGCGAGAGCCGAGTGCACTGTGATTTGGCCGCCCGCGCTCGCTCCCTTGACTCTCACTGTAGCGTATGCCTTCGAGTGCCACTTACTTGACCAAGATACAGCACGCCGCTTTGTCGCCGCGAACCATTTGTCCGAATGTTTGCGAAGCTGAGGCATATGCAACGCTGCGGCGCCTGACAACTGCGCGCTGCGGCGCGATTCCTTCGGAAACGCCGACGGCTCAATGTCGCGGCTTGAATGTGCCTATGGCATGCCTTCGTAATCCATCTGCTAAGCGGTTGTCAGTTGCCAACGCCCTTTTTCAACTGCAGAAATGTGCTGTCACCCAGGCAGTTATCTTGAAACTCGTAGTTCCTTCGATAATTTTATTTCTCTAGTCAAGATGTCAGCTCAACGTATTTTATTTCTTTAAGTCACCTTTAGCAGCAACATGCCCGGTGGAACAGTTTTTGTGTGCCAGGCTGTGCAAACAATACTGCCAGCGCACAGCATGTTTCCTGGCACCGCTTTCCAAAAGACAGCGTCCTGCGAAGCGTTTGGGTGAAGACAACTCCGTGCAGTTGTCAGGCACCGCAGCGTTGAATATGCCGAGCGGTGTTACGGTTTCGCAGGCATTCGGACAAATTATTCGCGACAGCAAAGCGGCGGGCTGTATCTTAGTCAAGTAAGCGGCACTCGAAGGCACACGCTACAGTGCGGGTCAACGAAGCGAGCGCGGGTGGCTAAATCGCACCGCACTCGGCCACTCGGCTCTCGCGTCGCAATTGTTGATTCAGAGCTCTGCCTATATGACATGTGCGTGGGTGTCCATAAAAGGCTCCTCTCGACTGCACGCGGGTCAAAGAAACCAAAATGAACAGCTAACAGCGCGATAGGATTCGGTAGCAACGGTAGTACTCACCCGGGAAACGACGCGCGAAGCGGCGTGTTGCCCGTCGGCACTCCCGTCGAAAAAGGCAAAATAAAGACACAAATACTACTTATATATACAAGAAATATCGCCTCGCAGAAGGGAATAGAAACACTTGGAAGCAATAAAAAATACACTGCAATAGATAAAAGTAGGTAACGGAATCGAAAAACAGAGGATTAAGGGAGACAAGCGACAAGGCAATGCGATCTCAAGGCAGAGCGGCCAGGCGAAGGACAGTCTCTTCCACAATTCCTCGCGCGCGGGCCGGGACGCTTGGGAAAATTGCAAATCGTCTATTACTCACACGAGCCTTATCATCCATCATGTGGTTTTGATGCTTGTTTTGTGGTTTTGTTTGTGGTTTTTGTTATTGAAACGGATACTGAGTTGTATGCTGAATGCCTGATTTCGAAGGAGACATGCTGTTTTGCCTTCAATTGTTCGTTGGGAGTTTTTTTGCTTACAACGCCAACGAGACGAAAATTTCCTTGCCTGGTAGAGGTATAAAGCTTCGCTCTTAAAGAATCGCTTATATCAGTTCTACTGCTATAAGCGGTGAAGTTCCCAAGAAGCATCCTACGATTGTTTAGCAGTCGATAATCGAGGTGTTTAAACGCAACAAACAGACAAAGAGACATTTCACTAACCTGCCCTCTAACGCGCAATAAGCATGCTTCCTCGTTTATTTCACACAACGTAACAGACACACGTTTCCTACAGTCGATAGACGAATTGGAAGTTCTCCGTGTATTTATGGGATTGAATAAGAGCAAACGCCATGACAGACGATATACAAATAAAGCCCGTTAAATTTGTAATCAATGTGGTGGCCCAATACCACCGGTGGCCCCACTTTTGGTATCTATATATTTAACTTAGCATTTTCGAGTGGCAAATTTCCATATAGCATGAAACTCTCGAAACTTTCAATTTTGCAAAAGTGTGTAGACAAACATTTAGTTACAAATTATAGAGCCATCTCTGCTTTGCCAATATTTTCTAAAGTGCTTGGTAAACTATATTCCATCGTTTAGACGAATTATTTACATAGCATTCGGTGCTAACTGACTTCTAGTTCGGATTTCACAAAAAAAAGTCAATGGAATGCGCTTTCATATCTAAAAAAAAATTAATATGACATATTATAGAACGTAAACAGCTGACATTAGAAATATTTATTGTCCTTTGCGAAGTGTTTGACAACGCTCCTTAGTAAACGTTCGTGTTATGGTACACGTGGCATGCCTTTGACGCTATTTAGAACATCGTAAGCAATGCGCCTCAGTGAATGATCATGTTTCTTGTTTGCAACTCTTCACGTTTGGTATGCCCCAGGGCAACATCCTCGGTCCTCTGTTGTTCAATGTGTATGTAAACGATCTAGTCAATATTTGCAACCAATCACGTTTTTCCACGTATGCAGACGACTCGAGTGTATTTCTGTCTGCTTCGAATAGTTACGAACTCAGAACCAAGGCAAACTTAGTTTTAGAAAAATTTATTTCGTGGTCATCAATTAATAGTCTTAAAATCAACACTGTAAAATCTAAAGCAATTGTTTTTCGACCTGTAAATAAGCACGTTACAAGAGTTATAATCAAAAGGTCGGTACCGACCACATTGAAATAGTGAAACAGCACAAAGCGCCAGGTGTAATTTTTTTTAGAAAAGATGCAATGGGATAATTACATAGAATACCTAGTTACAGGAACCGGCAACCTTATTCAACATAAAAAATAAAAAAATTAAAAAAGATTACACTCCCAAGTAGGACATTTCAAGTTTTTATTTTATTATTTTTTTAAGAAAAGCAATTCAAGCACAATAGAATGTTATCGAGTGCACCTATATTTAATCACAGCTACACAATTACTCATGCCTGTTGGTGCTGCTCTCGCTGCGCCACGCCGAGCTGAAATGTCAGCAAGAAATAGTGTTTATATTATTTTGAAACATGCGAAAAATCATTACCTCTACCACCAATACAATTGTAGCCGCTCCGCAACATAAGTAGTAAACCCTGCGAAACTGTGTGGCATCGTAGGGCACCAGGGAGGCTTACATATTCCCAAAACGAGAACACTTACAATAGCGGAGGCTTATTTTGCTGGGTAGCAAACCAGTCTCGAACATCCTCGCCACCAGCTGGCCGTAACTATTTCTCAGCGGCAAATCTTTTCGCACCGGGGTGCTAGCGTACGACCGGTGGACGGTGTCTTTCCCAGAAGTCAGCGTGTTGCGGTGCTCCGCTATGAAGCATTCGTTCTTCTCATGCGAGAGGAACACGTGGCTACCTCCGAGAACCTTCTCCATGCAGCCCTTAATTGTGTCGCTCACGGTGGAATCTTTGTTGGACGATCATCTGCGAGCGGCCGCCATGGCACCAATGATGCCCTGCTTGTCGGAATCAGAATCTGAATCAGAATCAGTTTATTTTTGTCACAGAGCTTTTACACACATGTGACAAGGAGGGCCAGGATAAAAAGCTGCAAGTTTGCAGCTTGACGGGTTCCTGCCCCCAAAACACAGGGCAGAGCGGCACTGTCATCAGAAACACAAAAAAACACAGTGGAAATAACTTACGTAACATGACATTTAGCAATATAATAAGTATCATCTCAAGAGTCAATACACATTGAAATAGACAGATATAACAAACATAAGACAAACATTTTATTTATTACTGGAAAGTTTAAAGTTTACGGACATTTAACCAAAGTTACCAACACTTTTTACCAGACACGAAAGAAAAGCACGATAAAGATAATTTATATAAGATGTCGTATAAAGTAAGTGTCATTGAAAATAGGTTGCGCTTCAAAACAGACTGAAGTAGAAGATATAATAAACATAAGACAAACATTTTCACTCAATATAAGAAAGCCTGAGTTGTATGGGCATTTAATGAAGGTGAATCAACTTCTTGGAAATATAAGGTGTTTAACAGTGCCGGTAATCTGTAACTCAACCTCAGGAAGCCAAAATTAGTTCTAGATGATGGGATTCGCCATGGATGCCAATGACGTGAGGGATATAATGATACACTATTTTCAAGTTTAGCGAGGTTAAAAATCACTGTAATATGTTCTTTTAAGGCACGATGATATGTGACAGTTAATCTATTAGAGTACATGTTAGATACGTCAAGTATTTTATGCTTTATAAATAATGGAAGAGAACTATAATCACTTGGGATATTTTCAATTATCCTTATTGCTTTTTTTTTTTGCATTAAACTCAACCTGTCAAAGTTACTTTTGTTGTTGTCCCCCAGACCAGATGGCAATAACAAAGAATTGAATGAAAAAGGGAATTAATTATATATTAATTTTTTTACAGTTACAGGAAATACTTTCTTATATTTGGTCATTGTCCTTACTACTTTACAAAATTTTTATGTATGTAAAAAAACATGGGGATTCCACGACATGTGTTCTGAGAACACAACGCCGAGGGTCTTTACGCTGTCAACGCATTCTACTATATTTGGCCCAAAGTACAAATCACTGGACAATGCGATCTGTGATCCTGGACATTTAAAAAGGACTGCTTTTGTTTTGGATGGGTTTATAGACAGAGAATTTATGGTGACCCAGTGTTTTAACTTGCGCAAAGAATAGTTTCCTTTGGAAGTGAGTATGTCTTCTCTTGAGTCAGAAACAAAGATGCTGGAATCATCTGCATTCATACTCAGCTTGGCGGAAGTTTCTATCTTTGTAATATCATTGACGTAAATAATAAACAGGGGACCTAATATGCTTCTCTGTGGAACCCCAGAGAAAATGCGTTGCATGTTGGATGACGAGTTTCCAATCTGAACATATTGGTGGCGATTTGTAGGTAGGGCGCAAGAAGTGATAAGGGAATACCACGTATACCGTAACATTTTAACTTGCCAAGAAGAGTCTGGTGATTTATTCGATCGAACGCTTTGCTAAAATCTATGAAAATCCTTAAAGTTAAAAGTTTATTCTCAAAATTTTCTAATATTAATTCTTTCTGTTCTAGTAAAGCTGTTTCTGTGGATCTATGTTTCCTAAAACCATATTGCGATTCTGTCAACAAGGAGTATTTGCCAATAAAATTGAAAAGTCGAGAGCACATGATTTTTTTATTGGGTTTTGGAAAAACAGGAAGGATGGAAATCGAACAGTAGTTACTCAGATCATTCCTATCCCCACCTTTATAAAGAACAGAAACTTTAGCAACCTGCATCCTCTTCGGGAAAATACCGGATGATAATATAAGATTATACAAATTAGTCAAGCATGGAAGTATCAAACCTAAGACAAATTTCACAGGTCCGATTTGGAGATCCTCACAGTCATGACTACGGCTATTTTTCATGTTCATAAATGTGGAGAAAACTTCGCCTTCAGTAGAATTTAAAAAAATGGTTTCGTGGCAGGTGGTAAAATTATTTATGGCTGTACTGTTATAAGTACTGTTTCCCGCACTTACAAAATAGTCATTGAATTTATTGCTAGGTTCGGTACTGGATGCTTCCCTATTATTAATGGTCATGCTTTCAATAGCGTCCTGGTTCGGGTTCCGCATTAAAGAACTCAAACGCTTCCACATAATTTCGGGCTGCCTAAAACAAGACTCGTCAAATTTGGCAGCAAAATAACGTTGTTTTGCACGTTTTAACTGCCTATTTACGAAGTTTCTAAATGTTTTGAATTCACGCAACTTTACTTCGTCTCGAGTTTTAAGAAAGGAATCATACAGAATTTTTTTTTTTTTAATTTGTTTCAAGAGCTGTCTACTGATCCAGGGCTTTCGAGACATTTTGTTGACATAAATTGTTTTGTATGAAAATGCTGTGCAGTATGCACGTTTCAGCTTGTTTAAGAAAATGTCATAGCATTTGTTGACATCATTAGACCGTAGCACATGACTCCAATCAATGGCGATAATATTTTCTCTGAATTTGTTATGTGTTTCAGAACTTATGTCTTGTAATAATAAAGGGGGTCTTACGGTTTCTTTTAGTGGTATATGTTGATTAACAAACATGAATATGGGAAGGTGATCACTGAGCCCATAACTAAGAACAGCCGCAGTGATATTGCTCTCATCATGGTCGCCTGACCGCAGCAGAAGACGTTCGAAGTAGATGCCCTTTACCATACACGGTAGCACTTTCCCAGATGCGAGCCTGGGAAAGAGCTTCTCTAAGGTGTCGTCTGCGTCCCAGACATATCCGGAACTCAGGCTGGACGTCAACAGGCTCTAGAAGGAGACGGCAAGGAAGAATCCGCCAGCCATCCAGCAGAAGAGCACGATCCGTCCAGCCAGAACGCGTTGGAACCGTTCCGGTACGGGGTACGAGAAGAGAATTGCTGTTGAGACTAGCACCAACACCACGTCTTGGATGCCATTGAGAAGCCCCCTTCCCGAGCAGTAGTTGATGAGACAGAAGCCTAGTGCGCAGGTAACGATTGATAGGAACAGAATTGTGAAGAAGGCCATCGGTGCTTCTCGGATAAACGCACCTGCACGGCGTGAAGGGTTACGAACGGTGTAGAAGAGAATCCTTCCGTGGAAGAAGATGCGTGGAAAGTGGAGCAGTCGCCAGCGGTTTGCGTAGGGCACAACACGGTCGACCACAATGTGTATCCCACGCTTCACCATATCTGCAATCCAATGCTCTTTTTTCACCGTAACTGTTCTGAAATGGACACCGAGGAACAACAAAACATCTAATATAATTTTAGTTTCCTGGGTCCTGCACTTAGGAGACAGACAACCAAGCACGAAGCTCTGGTTCCTAAGTAGCTGCCAGGTTTGGGTGGCGGGAAAGCTCTGCTCCAGCACGGCTGAATTCATCAGGCTGTTGTCGCCGCTGTTTGTGCAGTTCCATACTAAGCCCTGTTTAATATCGAGGCTTTCTGCATTCATCAATGGGTTATGAACAAATTGGCCATGGTATCCACGAGCCCGATAGCACGATAAACGATTTGTCTCAGAAAGAATAAACCCGGTGGAAAAAATGTCGTCGGAAGAGAGTAACCACGATAGGCTATCGTTCCATAAGGACTCAGAAATAACGGCCACCGTCTTTTTGTTGTCGGCAGCGCTGTATCGGAGGTGCTCCAGGTACACTGACCAGGAGCCGCACCAGTACCTTGCTCTGAAGATGGTGCCGATCCTGCGCCGGTAGAGAAAGCTGTTCATGTTCCCACTTGCGCAGAGAACGTCGGTGTCTGTGTCATTCTGGAGCAGAAGATGCACATCGTTCTTTGTTGAGCTCAGCGGTGCAACGGGCATGGGGACAACGAACAAGGCTATGAGAAGACATGCAAGCATCTTCAACAGGCGTCTTTGGCAGCCAATAACTAAACCACAGAGCAGAGCGAAGACGTCTCAGAAATCACCAATTGAAGTGAAAGCCGTGAGGCGTCTTCGAGATTTTTATTGAGTGTTTGGATTTCCGGAGGCTGTCATCTCTCCCCATGAAAGCAAATAATGTCACGATTGAAGGGGGCGGAATTTCGACCCTTTGAAAATGGGAAAGCGCGATCGATGCTTATCGCTTCTTCTGGCAGCGGCTTCTTTTATCGATAAATGTCCTCCATGCAGATAGCACAGGTAATGGTGATGTGTTCAGACAAAATATCTTAATATTTATTATATGAAAGAAAAAAAAAGAAACGTTCAAGGAAGGTAAAATGAGAGGCGTTACGGGAAATGAGACACGTGGGATCGAGATAATAAATACCTGGGTCATTTTTCTCCCCGAAGGTTTCCTGATTTGGACGCTCGCCCGCGTCACTGAAAGGCACACACCTATATTTACCAATTGCTCTCGCTTCTTGATCGCCAATCAACTATATGAACGGCACGCCCTATATTTCCCTTCACCACCATCAACATTTAGCCCGGAGTAGTTTTCACTTCGGTCAAAATATTGTTTCCCGTGTACCAAAGCTAAGTGTTATCAAGCTCAACTTAACAAAAACACAAAGCACCTATCGGTGAACTATAGTCGAGTGATAAATGGTTTTCGCCTGGAGCAGATTTGCGTCGCTTTTCTGCCGTGGCCAGGTCCGAGTTCCGGTGTTGGAGTCGATTCCGTTGCCGATCGAAAACGGGGCACCACGACGTGAAGTGCGGCTAGGCGCGTTCCCAGTCAAACGTCGACTTTTGGTTCTGGAAGGCAGAAAGCTCCAGTCGCACTTCTCATGCATCATGCAAGAAGGAAACATAAAGAAACATGGCGTCTGGTGCAGACATAATGACAAAATTATATGCGGACGTTTTTCAAGCATGCATTGGAACCATTTTTGCTCCATGCATGTAGGCTTCCATCATATCTGCAGACAGTTTGTTTGCATGACCAATGTCACACGAGCAGGCAATGCACCACAGACAGTGTCGGCAGACCGCTTTATCTATACTGGATTAGCAGGGTGACGGCAGCCTAAGATTTCCGCTCGAGCGATTATAAAATTAACCCCTTGCTGAAGGGCGACTGAAGATTAGAGCGCGACGCAGATACCAGGAACACATGATCGCCTGTTTGTTTCGTTTTATTTTTTTCTTACGAATATGGACTTCATTAGTATGAATACGCCGCTGTACAGACACCATTTTTGGGTACGAACTGTGCAGATACGTATATTTTTGTCTCGTTAATATAGACAATGTTTTTTTGTTCTTTTTTTTTTTTGGGGGGGGGGGGGGGAGAACGGAGGTGTCCATATTAACGAGAGATAACTGTAGTAGCATACGATGGTGCCTGGAGCGCGTATTCGACTGGCGTGTGTAGAGTCCTATCTCGCTCCTACACAAGAAGCGGTCTCGAAGAAAAATATCTTCACAGAAGGTTCAGTGTCATGCTGTCGGATGCTGTCATCCCCACAGTTGATTGTAGAAGTTCTACTTAAAAGGGACGAGCGAACACAAGTACCGCTTTGTCGTCACGGCATCCTAACTTGTGGCTGCTGCCACGCATATTAACGGGCCTATTATTTCATTAAGCAATTGCCCTTCAATTTATGCTCTCCAACACTTCAACAGCAGTATTACATTGTAGAGCCATGGCCACGGCAGGACGTGTTTCGGTATTACATTTTTTCTCATACTTTTGAAGCCTGGAATAAACAGCCGCTGAAATAACAAACTTTCGTTTTTTTAAAGGGGCGCTGAGAGGCCAAAATATTTTTTTTTTATTATCCGGAACGATTGAAAACGATGCCTGCACATTACCCTAAATTCCAAAGTTCGGAACTGAGTATTTGTGAAGTAAGAAAACAATTTTCAAAAGCCGAATTTGAAGTTTCCGCGCGATCCACGCCGGTGCTGTGACGTCAAAGATTGAGTCGTCCTGCAACTCGAGTTTCTCTCACGCCTCCGAGACGTCCCGATTCGAAGTGTCGTTTTCGCCCGCGTCCCCCGATCAACCGCTCTTCTCTGTGTGTGCCACCTATCGCTGTGAGCAGACGAC
>JABSTQ010000804.1:0-24873 GCA_013358835.2 Ixodes persulcatus
TGTGGGTTTTGCTTAATTTGCCTTGTGAAGGTGCGCCATGCTCCTTAATTTTCTTTTTCCTCTTCTGCCCAGTTTCCAGTGTTTTGGCAGTGCTGGTGCGCATTTGCTTTTTGTATACTTTCTGCAGTGAGGTTCTACATTCTGTACATGTTTTTGTTTAATTCATAGTATTATTTTTTTTTGTCTTGAAATCTTTGTTTGTTCTCTGGGCTTGTACGAGATTTAGTGCACTGCCCTTTTTTTTTCTGTCCTGGAGAATTCATTTGGTATGCAGTATGTTATCAATTAAAATAATAAAGTGAGGTATTTTCGGAAAAGCAACGGTAGTTGTTTTTGTGCAGATTTAGCTGCGTTTCATCGTGCTTTTATATGTTCGATTCTGTGGGAATATATTCCCTCCTATACCTGTATGTTTGATCGTATTATAAGCAGTTTGTTACGTGCATATATAGCGCCCACTATTGCACCGGGCTTCTTAAATTTCAGTGTATCTCTTCAATATCGCGATTCAGTGGCATTTCATAGACGTACGCGATAGTTATAGACTTCCGTTCCTCTCACTGACGAATTGTTTCAGGTTCATCCTTAGAAGAAAACGGCAATGGATCGTTGTATAAAGCGGAAGACGGCACAACAACATCGAAGTACTACTATGATAAGAAGTACAACATGTGCCTTTTGGTGCCTCCATCCATTGAATGCACTCCTCCACAAACTCTACAAGAAGCTCAAGAGGTGTCAAGAGCTCTGTGAAGGTTGTAAGATTCATTACCCCACAATTATTTTATGCAACCAATGGTGAATGATAATTGCGCGCAACACGTGTGCGCTCTGGCCCGGGTTCTTTGGAATCCGCGATTGTATGTGAGGCAGACGCGGTCATCGTTCCTCGGTTAACGACTAGCGCATGTGCGGCGGTCGTAGACGGGCGTTCGCCATTTTTGTCACTCTAAATGCTGCTTATTATTATATATAGCCACTCACAGTTCAAAGGGGTGTGGGTTATTATGTCTCGTTTCGCTGATATGGTTCTTGGGCATCCTTATCGACGAATGCCGCAATATGATTTGCTGAGAGACGATAATGAGGTTCTCGGGAGCCACCACGCTCTGCATGCGTTTTTCGAGCTGCCAGTGACACATAACGGGCATCAACGCTAAGTACTGTAATGCAGCGAGGGGATAGCCGATAGTGGACAATAGTCTTTTCTAAACCCCATCAAGCAACATTGTGAGGTCGCCATTTTTCGGACGATTGGATCCTGATCTCGCACCCAGCGCTGACATAAGTTTCGTGTCCAATACATGCTCAGGGTACGTGGTCACGCAATGGATTACTCGGATAAGTGGTGCAGCAGCTACTGGATGCATGCGAACTTTTGTGAAGGCTTTATAATGCTCGCCCAATGAAATCCGCTGTCAGTTACAAGAGAAATACGGACGTGATCGAGGGCTAATTCTTTTCGAACGATAACCTGAGAAGTTTTCCGGTTGTCCGATTGGTGGGGCCGAAACATTCTAGGAACTAGTACTATTGGTTCTCCTTTCATATCTTCAGCCAATCAGAAGGGCGAAGCGGTCTATTGCAATCATGGCCACGCAGCCTCAATAAAAAAAAAGAGGAGTTCACTTTTTTGCTATAACTCTGCATTGGGTGATGCTGCCAATCACACTTTTGGTTGGCTTAGTTGATTAGAGGTAAGCCAATGAGTGGTGTTCCGAGTGTATCGCGGTACATGCGATCACCCTTGGTTTGTGATTGGTTTTTCGCCGTTCGTGTCGACTCGTTCCGCGATTTAATTGGCTGCGGAGCAAAAATGATAGGGACCCCCCACGCCCATCGGTGACTGTCGGGGAACTCTGAGAGTGCCCTTACCTCCTATTTTAAGCGAGTGCGTGAAGCAAATTTTATCCGTCCTGTTTCTCTAGAGTTACCGCATTGTGCTGGACTGTGTCCCGCATTAAACTCTTCCTTGGTTCTGGATAAAGCCCCGTGAAAGAAAGATCTAAACGCATACGCACCTTCTTTTTTGTCTGTTTCCGACTGTAATCATTGCACACCATCGAGCGCGATTATGCTTTCTCCTTCCTTAAAGCAGGAGACAATTCGCCAGGAATCAGCACCACCAGTTCAACCGAAGGGCTCCCCGGTTGCGTAAGTGTTTATTGCACAAACATCCCACACAAGACAGTCTGCAAACATATTCCAAGCATAGACTAAATACACGGAGGTAGGAAGCTTCTAGAGTCGACATGACGCTGTGGAAAGGAACACCCCCCCCCCCACCCCAACGATGACCAGAATCAAGAGGTGCTATTAGACGAAAAGGAGTTGGCGCCAAGTCAGCTCCCCTTTTCGTTCAATACGCGCTTGGATTTGGTCATCGTTGGGGACGTGTTCCTCTCCCCAGCGTCATGTATATATATATATATATATATATATATATATATATATATATATATATATATCAAACATCATTCTGCCTTTTTACGTAACGTTAGAGCAGTGCGACTCTGCGGCTTAAAGCTGTTCCGTAACCTGGAAAAAAATAAGCGCGGGGAGTGTACCCATAGAACGTATCTGACAAAATCGTCGTACGTAGAACACGTTCGTGGGTTGAACATACGTAGCTGTTTACATAGAGGGAATCATATGGAGACTTCTGACGAAAACGCCGTTGCTCGTCACTGTGGTCACATGATTGCGTGCGCCACTCTATGGAAGCGAGGCGCTACGTCCTCGAGGGAGCCCTGCGGCTGCGGTAATTACTGCGTTTCACTTTAAAGTCCGACCGCAGCAAATAAAACTATGCGGAGCGCAAGCTCATCTGCTTCTTTTTCAGGGGTTGTGGTGACGTCTGAAGGACGCTGAGCTCTTATTGGTTCTAAAGGAAGACTAGTGGGTAGATCCCTCAAGGCAGCTTGCTTTGAGGTCTACTCACTATATATCCTTCCATCAGAGCCAATCAGAGCTCGGCGTCGTTCTGACGTCACCACAACCCCTGAAAAAGAAGCAGGTGAACTTGCTCTTAGCATACGATCCGATGGAGCCCTCCAAGCTGCACCAAAAGTGCTTCATCATGGCGAATGTCGTCTCAGTGTGTTTGCTATGAGCGGCTAAAGCTTTCATGCACAGTAAATGCGGCGTGATCTGGCGCTCCTTTTTTTGCTATGCGTGATTGGTTGAGCCGTGGATATAGCAAACGCACAAAGACAACGAGCGTCATGACGATGCACTTTCGGCGATGCCTGATTGGCTTAATCGTATCGCGTAGCATTGGCCGCGGTCGGACATAAGGTGAAACGGAGTATATATGCGGAAAGCAAGTCGTCTGATTCTTACAGAGGGTGTTGCGATGATCTCAAAACGCCAAACTCTCATTAGCTGACCCCCCCCCCCCCCAAAAAAAAAAAAAAAAGGAAAAGTGGGTAGACCTCGAGGCATCTAGCATCGAGATCTACCCACTATCCTTCCTATCAAAGCCGATCAGAGCTTGGCGTCGTTCTGACGTCACCACAACGCCTGTGCAAGAAGTGGACCAACTTGCTCTCCGCATAGGGTAAGGCGGGGCAAACTGAGATAGAAATGTGCAAATAGATAGAGATGTTTTTAAAGTTATTTTTGCAAATCGAAAAAAAACGTTTGCGAAAATCTTCTTTGGCGGCTGGGCATAGCGGTCATTAAAAATGACTCGGTTCGAGCTAGTAGAAATACAATAACTTTATTTAAAATAATAATAAAAAAAGTATTAAATGTCTCGTTTTGCACCCACATTCGGGGTAAAAGGAGGCAATATGGTGGGGCAAAATGAGACACCCGAAAACGAGGGAAATACAGCTCAGTTCTTGCGCTTGATACACTCAATGTACTCCGTGGTCCCCTATGCGCGATCTTTGTGAGCCCACTCTTCGTACGCCGTGCACTGGATCCACACAAACTGTTCTGCTTCATTGTTTTTTCACACGAGGCACTGCCAGTCATATTTGAAGCTCGTTACTCGGCTTTCAAAACGCTTTCCGCTTTACCAACTAAAGGCTGGAACACACGATGTGAAGAAATGAGCCGAGAATCGGACGGAAATCTGACCATCCGAAAACCGCAGTACGCGATTCTCGGAAGACAAGCCACATGGGGCATTTTTGTCTCCACGGAAATCGCAATGATATACGTTTTTTTTTTTCACGTCGAGCCGTCAGAAAATTGGAGGCTCCGTCCGAAAATATCTAGCGCTTCAAATCTCTCGAATCGTTTTCGATATTCGCAAAAATGGAGGAGCCTATAGCTGCCGTCCGAATTTCGTTTGTGGTTTCCGCAGTAGATTGGATCGTTCGTCGCATCGTGTGCTCCATTATTCAGTGAACAAACACTCCGTAGAATATCTCGTTCACCCTGAATAGCCCTCCTCCTCGGTTTCATCTGCTTCACAGTAGGTGATATCTGTCTCAACGACTTTCTCATTTATTGTACGTGAGTCCCAAAAGTTACTTTTCCATACACACAATATGCTCGATAAGCTGTTTGTCTTGCTGGTCATAAAGCACTCACCGTTTGAATCCTGACCGACCTTTACAAAGCACTTGCTTTTCACAATCGTTGAGTTTCTTTGTACGCCTTTGAAGTGCATCCTTAGGTAACCCCGAAGGGCTGGACTGCAGCACGAATAGCATAAAGCTGCTGACGTAGGCTTTCAAGTGTATTTTTTTTCGTGTAAGTTTCGTACCATGAAGCCCTGGCTTTTAGTTTCTCTTTTGTACTTCCGGACAATCATCAACAATATATACAAAAAAGAAGACTATAGCCAACAAACACCAAGTTCTGAAAAAAAATATCCTCTTTCAATAAAAACCATGGTTGGGGCTAGTAGGTACATATCGATTAAAAGGTTAAAAAGCGCGAACTGAAACATAACGAAAAAAAAAAAGACACGCGTACGACAAGGATAAGCGCTTGTCCTTGTCGCACGTTTTTCTTTTTTCGTCCTGTTTCAGTTCGCGCCTTTCAACCTTTAAAGGGTAACTGCAAAAAAAAAAGTGTATTTTAAACAGCCTAATTGGGACAAGCATGTCACAAAACAATTTTTCCGCCAAAAACAAAATTTTTTACAGTAATATTTATTCCGCGAGGCTGATATTAGTTTGCGGCTATTTCGTCCGTTTTAAATCGCGCGCCACACAGTTGGTATTATACGTCACGTAGTGGCTGCTATACGTCACGGAGTGACGTACAGCAGCCCTTTCCGCGCGCGCCGAAAGAGCGGGAGTTTGAAATGTGGAGAAGTTGTGACTCCGACTACATTACGTCCTGTGGCGTAAATATCGCTAGAAAAAATTTGTTTTTTCGCGGAAGATTTGTTTTGTGACATGCTTATCCCAATTAGGCTGTTTAAAAAAACACTTTTTTTCTTTGCAGTTACCCTTTAATCGATATGTACCAACTAACCCCAACCAAAGTTTTATTGCATCACATTTCTTCTATTCTGGGCCCTTTCCTCTATCATCACGTCCAGCAAGATCCGGCCATCACCTGTGTTAACCACATTGCCGTATCATATTACGCCTGTTGACGGCGATAATGTCGCGTATGTGCTGTTTGCATATACTCGTATTTAAACAACGTTATTGTCCTAATACCCAAACTTTAAAGCGATAAAGTTATATTCATGATTAACTAACAAAATAGGTAAACGAAATATGAGTTTATTTCGGTACAGCAGCTTTTCCAGGCTCAGTGGCACGACGCCAGAAAAACATGAGTGCAAAATTTCATTACAACCTGGAGGCTCTCCGACCCACCAACAATAAGTGGCATTTATTTTCGCCAGTGTGTTTTTTTAATTGTAATATATTTTCTATGAACTAAAACAGTCAAACTCCGCCGCTTGCCGGCGAAGTATAAAATTATTTGCTTGGAAAACATCGCATACAGATGGCGTTAAACTCAGAATGTCGCATTTTGCTCCATGTTCAAAGGGATCGCATAGCTCTTTCAAGGGAGCGCATAAATCGGTTTCTTAAGGAATTGAGCTAAAATTTTGTACAGATGTGGCGGAAGATGACGTATTTTGTGCATCTTGATTAAAAATAAATGTGCTTACCAGAGTAAAACGTACAGAATTAAGACTGAATTTGCTCCCTACGGCAGCCATCTAGAAATGAAAAACACCAGTGAAAGGCAACCGCAGAGAGATGGCGGCAGCTGTTGTCATAGCCAAAATAGCCCAGAAAAATCTCTCTTGTTGATTTTGTTTTCATTCAAAGTGTTTTATTTAACAAAAAAAAAAAGAAAAGAACAAATGATGCACTACACCAAAACAGCTTGCGCCGCATTTGGCACAAAAACATAATATGCCATCAGCGATCACTGTCGGCTCTATGGCTCTTCCCTGTCTTCATCTGTCGGCTTTTGCGCCCATCAAACGCCTCTTGTTAGCTGACGGATGCCGTAGAGCGAATTCACACTTCCAGTATTTTATTCTTTACTCTGGTAAGCGCATCCTTTAAAAATTGGGCACACCAATGAAACCATCTTCGTCCACCTGCTAAGGTGCCGATTTATGCGGCTCCTTCAACACTATTTGGTGCAATATATCCAGGCCAGTTTTGCAATTGCGCCTGTTTCATATTGGTTGTTTCCAGTTTTTAAAACACTAATCTTATCAATTTGTTTTTGTGTATAACTTTATAGCCTTGTGGTCTTCCCCAACCCTAAAGTATTAACATGCAGCGCTTTTTTTTTTAGTGATACATTGCTTCTTCTTACTTTGAGAAAGCAAGGAACCTAGACCGAGGACATTTATCTACAAATTTGGCTTATTGGATCTACATCTTCGATTCAAGTACAGGTAGAACAAACAAACAAGACCGGCTATTTTCCCCCATAGTATCAAAAGGCTGTCATTAAAACTGCTTGTGTAGTGGGAAGTGGTCTTCTGGTTCACTAATGGGATATCCACACGAAGGAGAAATCCGCCCCTTCCCTCCGCGGAGCGCGCATCACGTGAGACATACGTCATCCCTTTTTGACGCCTCACAACGCCGTTTTCCTCCGTGGCGGAGGCGCGGAGGCTTTGTACTATCAGCACGAAAGCTCCGCAGGTGGGCGGCGAAGCCGAGGACGAAGGTTCCCGGGTTGTTGACGTCACGACATTCGTCCGCGGAGTTCTCCTTCGTGTGGATACCCCTTAATCTAGACGGTATATTTTGGTGCCGTAAATACTTTGACTGAATGAAAAGATCAAAGCACTAGTGTGGTGCTTGAGCGAACTGTGTAGCGTATGGTGTATATATTTATGGCCTCAAGTGAAAAATTAAAATGAAATCAAAATATGGTTGACGCACAGAACTTGAGGGTGACTATGTTCAAGACTCACTCATCTATTATTGACGAGGCCATCGGCACCAGCACCTGATGAAGCAACCTATTTTCCGCCAACAAACCTGATTTATTTCAATGGGATTTACCCTTAAATGGGTACCTCGGCGTTTTGAGCTTCATGGCATTTCGTTCGCGAATACGACCGCCCTCGACAAGGTAATTCACGGATGACAAGAAACGATGTATATATTTCAAAGCGTTGGCGTTACTGTGTAGCACTTTTCTTTTTAACAATGTCGTTTATAATACTTTTTTTTCTTTTACTGATAATATCAGATTTAGTGCTTGAGAATAAGGTCACTAAATCAGTGACACTGATCGTCTTGACACAAACGCAGTGTAAAACAGGCGACGGATAACTTACCTACGGAAATACAGCTCGCCGACGCTTCCCAGGTCTGCATCGAATTAGTTATAACTCTCCTGTCTCGGGAAGAACGCTGAACGCATTAAGACAATTTGAGTCGCACCTCGTAATTTGTGACATCTTATATTTGGTGTTGACCCTGATGCTGGCTCTATTTAACGACATCGCGGAAGGTTTGTAAAAAGAGGAGGGGGGGGGGGGGGCAAGGGTCATGCGAGTTACGTTAGGAGTTTGACACGACAGAGCTACGAGCGGACTCTTGGTGATATCCAATGTTTTATACCCTCTCTTATTTTTCTGTTGAATGTTTTCCTTGGCTTCGACCAGATGGTTTCATTTTCAAAAGGAAGAACCCAATTTTCGTCATCCAGGCAAGCCAAATGCGGCTGCGCCACGCGGCGACAGTGGTAAAGCACTAGAGTCGCCATTTTGAACCTCGACGTTGCTGGGTTTGGCAACGTCTACCTGAGAAGGTGAAACTCAACGTCAACATCTTGTGGTCAATTCAGTTACGAGAGCAGAGGAAGCCGGTCTAAGTGAGACTTGAAGGGACCATAAAATTATATTGGTTTGGATGTTTAGTGGTTCACGAGCAATCTGGCACACAAGAACCGGAAGCCGTAAACATATGCATCACTGCGAAACTTCTCAAATGATAACGGACTTTAAGTATTTCTCTTCCTCAAAAATCTTTCCCATTCCTCAGGAGCTTTTCGTTTGCAGTCGCGGCCTTATTTATTCTGAGAGCAATTGTATTGGCTGGAAAGCATTAATGCGATGCCCCCGGACTCGACACCACCTGTTTTTTTTTTAAAGCTTTCGGTCAC
Organism: Ixodes persulcatus; assembly: GCA_013358835.2. Lineage (NCBI taxonomy): Eukaryota > Metazoa > Arthropoda > Arachnida > Ixodida > Ixodidae > Ixodes > Ixodes persulcatus. The sequence goes on from JABSTQ010000804.1 coordinate 8,569, forward strand.
TGTAGTACATATAGCTATGCAGAGAGTTCGTCATGCTTCGCAAGAATCTGTCATTTTTAGGTTTCGTCTCTACCGTCATTCATCATCAAAGGTTATCTAGCACTAGCCACTTCAGCCAAACCTTTTTTTGACGTCAAGTTAGCTTTCTTACTTTTCATACTGCTCTATCGTAAAAATCTTCCACGCGTTCATTCGATCGTTGCCTAAAGTTCACCAGCACGTCGAACTGCAATTTTGTTTTCACCCTTTTTACACTTTGGTGTTTTAATGTTTTTGAATCAACCGTTTTTGAGCTGAAAACGTAAAAAAAAGGTGCACCAAACATTTAGATAATCGTAGAAACTGTGACATTGTGATGAGCTAGACAAAATTGTTTAATACCCCTTTTAGACGGGCTAATTTAGTGCACTTCAATCAAGTGCACTTCGGCTTTAGTGTCATTTCTGTAGTGTGCCCCACGGCTTCTTCCTGAGGAACACACTTGGCTTTGAGTGAGTTTGACCAACTCACTTCACTCGATCGAGTGCGTGGCATCGATAGGAGTGTTTCAACAGTAAAACATAACAACACCGAAATCAAAAACGTGGCGTAAATTTTATTTTATAAAGAATAAGAAATTCATGAAAGAGAGCACATGTAGAAAGTGGTATTGCAAAAAAAAAATATAGTGGGGTGGACTTGGAGTTTAGGCTGATCTGAACCAAGATTAGCACCGCGGTGAATTGATAAAAGACGACGACGACAAAGTCAGTCATTCGTGGCTATCATGGTTAGCAGAGAATGAGAGAGCCTACTTTTGTTTCAGCATGTAACTATTCGAGACAACACGATAATTATGATCTAACTAGGCAGTGTCAGGGCCTCCTCGTAGACTTCCGTAGGACGAAGCGGAACGCCAAAGTTGAATATGCTTCTTTCTTTATCTTGGCTTGCGATGATCTATCAGAATCATCCAATAGACCCTTTCCGAAATTCAGTCTGGCCACTTTGATCACCATCATCATCGAAAAAATGGCATATGTGCCGTACTAATGGCGGCCTTCTGTTTACTGATGAAGGAAGAAGTTGAAGATGCTCCTTAGCAGATAATTCGAGGCTTATACATTCGTGACGTTAGCACGATGCGAAGCAGGAATTGAAAGCAAGATCTGCGTAAGCGTTCATTTCTAGCTCGGGCCCAGCCAATCTGTTGGTAGCATCAAGGTGCTCCAAAGCCCTTTGATTTGTAGAACTTCATCAAGCCGTGTACGTGGGTTGACGCTTCGTTCTGACTGGTTGCATCTTTGTTTCTGTCGTCACTGAAAGAGATCGAGAAGGAAATGTACAGTGAAGCGCTCACTGCCGTTTGCCGTTGACTTGCCAAAGTGAGGGCGCCCGATGAAATACGGTAGACTCCATTTTCATTGCCGCCATTAGTACGGCAAAAGTTAAACTGCTATTATTGCCACCAGATGGCACTGAATTTCGGGAAGGGTCTATTGGCGTTGTTTTAGAGCGCAGCTCCTAGGCACCCGCTTCCGGGTTGAGCGGCGTCGGCGGAACCTCGTGTTGCATTATGGGATGTTTCCCAAAATGATGACACATGTGACGTCACGTGTGTCGTCACGTATGACGTCACGAAGGTAAACTTTCCCGCTAAATTTGGCGGTAAAATGTTTTGCTATGTTTGGTGGCTAAATTTAGCGGGAACATTTTTCCCGTGTGATGTCACGTGACGTCACGCTTAAAATTTTACGTGACGTGTCATGTGACGTCACACGTCAATTCAGCGGGAAAATATCCCCGCTAAGTTTAACCGGAAATTTAGCGAAAATTTTCCGCTAAGTGGGATGGGAGCAGGAGAGGAAGATGGGAGGGTACGGAGGGGGAGCACCTGCATATCCTACCCTCCTCCTCCTCAAGAGCTGAGCTCCAATTCGGCATTACCGAGAATTGTAAACGTCTAATTTTTTTGAACGTGTCTTTATTAAGGGGTATCGGTGACCGAGTGGACTAGCGCACACCAGATCTGAGTACGTGGAGAGAAAGCTCGCGCTGCAGAGCCCAGTGATCCTGAGCTCAATCCCCAGCCCTGCCCGAAGAACACACATCCGATGAAGTGAGTTCGGGGAGCATACTACGCTCGCTCCGGTAGACCAAGTGTGTAATCTTGATAGCAGTGGTCAAGGAGTAAAAATATTAGAAGAAAATAACGCTGAGTAAAATTAGTATTATTTCGATAGGAGTAATATAAGATGCGCACTTGTTTTCTAGTGGCAAGAAAGTAGTAAATTGTAGAAAAACAACCGCCTAATCTAGTTTTCAGCCTTGGCCCTTGCGCGACGGCCAGCGACGGCCAGGAGGCACCTGCTAGACTCCACCCGAAATATGGAGGTGGCAGGAGACGCGAAAGGCTTGCTTGAAATGGAACTCGCCCAAACGGGGCAAGGTGTCTCCGAACCACCGTTCGTTCCTCTGGAAACTCCATTGTTCTCGACTGATCACGGGTAGGCTGTCGGTCATGAGAGCTGCTCTGGTAAAGGTATTGACCTGCAGCTGCTGATCGATGTCATTCGAAATCCTTGCCTGTGCGTCGGCATCCAGCTCTAGCTGTCTCTCATCTGAAAGGCGTTGGGCTCTCACTGGGAAAAGTGCCCCCACCACGCGCTTTCGCTGTCCAAGATCGCGGATATCGCTCTCCAGCTCGTCCTCCACACACTTCATGATGTTTCGTTGTGGCTAGTGGCCGAGTGGGCTCAAGGCGCCTCGTGCACTCCAGCTCTGAGCACGCGGACCGAAAGCTCGCGCTGCAGAACCCAGGGATCCTGGGTTCAACCCCCACCCCTGCCCGTTCGATCTAAATGAGCATCGTAGCGGCGTGCGGTCTTATGTCACCACAATGTGGTACACGTTAAAAACCTTAGGCTAGCGGTTGCACTGCACTGGCAAAATTTCTCATCTACAGCTGAGAGACAAATCGCCCATACACATACGCACACCCCAATTTTCGTTTGTTTTCGTTGTGGCGAATGAAAGTGATGTCTAAATTTTGGATTTGCCTGGCTTGTAATGACTGATCATAGTCACAAAATTGGATTTAAATTTGGATTAAAACTCGTGAGTTTGCGCAACAATGTGTGGTTCACATGTTTTTAATAAAACGACGGAGTTATTTATGAATATATGCGTATGCACTTTAATGTTTTCCGTGACAATTACTTTACCCATCGTCATTGCCATAATTTTGGAGTGACACTAAGTTTTCCCGTGTAGCACCAACACATTTGGAATTTGTTTCGACGGGTTGAAGTGCACTCGCTAAACTAGCCCGTCTGACAGGGGTATAAGAATAACGGGTTTCAATCCCGTGTAGCACCAACACACTTGGAGTGTGTTTCGACGGGTTGAAGTGCACTCGCTAAACTAGCCCGTCTGACAGGGGTATTAGAATAACGGGTTTCCCCTTTTACGCAACTATTTTTGAGATTGCGAGAAATTCGAAATACCACGGTTCGGATCAACCACACAGAGACATCGACTCCGACCGCTGACCACCAACGTACTCCCACTGTTTCTCAGTCCCTATCCTTGGTCTTGGCCCCTGTCTATTATACATTCTCGGAACATAGATAGTCTCCCAGCTTATAACACTCGTTCTCAAATAGATCGCACAGTATATTATATAAGTATGCAGCGACAACCCTATCCAGCAGCTATCGCAGGTTCCCATGATACACAGTCGGGAAGATGAATGCCCAACGAAGCTTCTGGGGGAGTCCGCCTGCTCATACAATGATGATGCAACGCTTCAATCCGCCATAACGAACAGGCTTAAACGTACCTCGTTTCAGGTCTCATCCACCAATCAGGGGGTATGTTAGGGCAGGTGATGTCGCATAACAAAACTTCGTCCCTTTGGGAGACAGGCGACGCGAGTATAGGCCCGGTTCCGCAGCTCAAAACTACAACCGCTATATCCTCCAGCGGAGACACGGAGCTTGAACACTGGTGCGGGTTCACGGCAGTTGCATCCACCATCAGCCGCTTATGCAGACCCGACCATACCAGGCCTCACAGGAAAGCCATCAGGTCCTCAGCTATTGCCAACGTCGATGGCGGTCCGTAGCCAGTCAAGCTGCTCAGACAGTTTTTTTCCAGCTGCTCCTACCATATGTATATGTACGTATGGTGAATAAACATAAACTATTACCAAGCCGGACTGGGGCGGAAGAAGAAATGTAGAGGAAGAGAGAATTGGGCCGGAAGTCTTGTGTCTTCACCCGACCGACCGCGTTTTTTTTTCTTTCCTTCGGCTTTCCGGTCGTGCGAAGCAGACGAAAAAACGCACACGTCGCACGTCGCACGAGAAAAGCAAAAGTCAAGCACTTCGTGCTTGACGTTTCCGCGTTTTTCAAGCTCTTGCCGATTCGTGTTCGCAAGGCAAGCGATGTTTTCAGCCAAGAGAAGGGGCGACGACTCGGCGACGTCTTCTTGCGAATCAGTTGGGTTTCGAATCGTGTCGCACGGAATAAATACTAATTATTTGGATCGGTAAAAGACTCCTCTTCCGAAGCTAGACAGATTCGTCGGTACCGCGAACAACAATTTCGAAGTAGAAATCCCACGCCCGTCGTCCACCGGCATCACTTAGTCCGACTGGTTCAGCCGTCCAGCCCGTGGCGACTCCTGCGCGATACGACGCCATGTTGAGAATTACGCAGAAGATTCAAAAAGTGCTTCCGGTTCTCTGTGCAGCTTTTTTTTTTTCAGCTAATGTAAATGCAGTTTTTCAGAAGGCTAAAAAAATTGGTATCATATGTTTTCCAATTTTTAATATTGAGTGTGTGCCTTCCATGGCCCATCAATTTGATTATATTCGGTGGTTGTGTCTAAACCATAAAAAAATGCACATGAGCACGGAGAAGAGAGTGAGCGCGACTCAAACCGGCCAGGTCTCGATCGGCGGTTTTCAGACGGAAAGAAAACGAACTTTGAGCCGCAAATTGTGTTCTGGGTAGTTGGGCTCTTATATGTCATGTACAAATAAAAACCCTGGCGAGCATAAACACCCTTTCAGTGTCCCTGTGACACCCATCTCTTCATCCGGAACATTTGTTTTGGGTTTAGAGTCACGCGAGGTGTCCTAAAAAAGGGCATGTATGATAAGTTGCAACGGCCCTCGAAGATATCGCGATTCGGTTGACACTTCCATAAAACGTAGACGTCGCCGACTGAGAAAACGTCAATATATTTGACAATCTTTCAAGCCTAAAGTGAATTTGCACCTCTAATTACGATTCGAAAAAAAAAAAAAAAACTGTTAATATATCTGACCACGTTTCCGACAAGTGAATTTGCACATGTAATGATGATTAAAAAGGAATTGTGGTTGTATCTGACAATATTTGAAACAAGTGAATTGGTACCTGTAGTGACGATTAAAAAATCGTCAATATTACTTTACAATTCTTGAAACCTCAACTGAGTTTGCACCTGTAGTGACGACAGTAAAACATCATAAATATGATTTTTCCTAATGCTCAACGAAATTCAATATATGGTAGCAAACATTTATCGTACACTAAGTACGCAGATATATTACCCTTTGGACAGATTGGTTGTGTAAGAATTAAAGGGCAAAAAAAAAAAACAAAAAAAACTGCCTCTTAAATACATGCGGAAATTGATCGGTGCTATGTGCGTTTTATTAAAGCTGCCTTACGCAAAGATATTCAATTAGAATGTTTCACAAACTTACTAGCTCTAGTCGCGATTTCAGCAAAATAAACGGCACCTAGCGGAAAAACACTGAACTGGCCTGAACAGGCCCTTTCCCGTTTACTGCTCGTCTTTCGTGGCTTCTGTGATTACATGTTGTCGGCGGTTAGTTTGATAGAACAGCGGTTCCGGTGACTGTGTCGTAACTGTATATCTGCTTGTTGCGCAAGTTGCTCTGCACGCAACCTACGCAACCGCGGGGACCACACATTCCGCGTTTATCAACGTTCATCAGCACCGTGGAAGGACAGCAGCCAATCCTTTTATCGCTTCCTCGAAAAAAGGCAAGCCTCTGAAACCTCGCTTACTCCAACAGATCGCCGCAGGTTCGAAACGTGGAGGATAAAAAGCGAGACAAACCATTTTGAATCCAACGTTTGCTTGCTCATGCCCCAGTGTTATGCGTTGAGATGGCACATGGCACGTCACGACTTGTATTATAGCACTATATTTGCCCGATAGTGGTGTCTCATATAAGACGCTGGAGTCGCGAATAGCCTGTAACAGGTTAGGAATGCAGTAGATGTTATCACTTCGTCCCGTGTGCTAAAAGTGAACTCAGAAATAAATAAATAAACAAATATTCCCTTTTTTGTTGCTTGTTCACGGGAATCGCAAAAGCGTGCATGCAAAACATACATAGTCCAACGTTCCCTGGACTTGTACTAGCACCGGACAGTGTTGCAACATCTACTACAGACGTGATGTTCCAAATGTGGACATTATTTACCACGCTAGGATACCAAAAGCCATTAATTTGATTTTAGTAGTTTGATTTGTGTTTCCCGAATGTGGCTGCTCCGGTAAGAATCTATTTAGTTCGTGTTTATTTTTCCTTTAAAATAACATTTATATAATTTGCAATTAAAATATTACAAGTCATTACATTCTGTGTGCTTGGACGCATTTTTGTTTGTGATACGTTTAGACCGCAACTTGGCTGTTTTAGAGAGGCTTTGTTTTTATTCGGGCAGGGAATTGGGTTCCAAATAGAATGACAGCTGGCATGCCTTTGGGCACGTTCTTCAGTTTGAGGCTACAGTCACCTTCTCAGGAGAAAACTCTTTCTTCTATACGACTCAAACGCACTTGCACTTTTTCATAAAATATGGTAATAAAATTGGGCCGTGTGGACGCGGCGAATCTTTGGAACTTGATGAATCGATCTCTGTTGCGGTGGCAGCAGCTGTATTCCATGGCAAGCACTTCCGGCTCCTCGGTGTCGGGGTTATGGTGGGGTAGAATAGGATGCGAGGCAATCATAGGCTTGCGCAGAGTACCGCGCCAGAGGGGGCCCGACTCGCATAAAATCGCCCCCCCCCCCCCCCGATCCCTCCAGGTTCTCGTCTAAAAAATACGTCTTTGCATTCCGCGAAAAAATGCAATAACTGATTTATAAATTATAAGTATTTGGATATCTATAAGTATTTGGATATCTTGGAACTTTAAAAACCATCTTATAGCCTGCATGATTGTGTCATCACGCTATTTCCTTTATTTTTGTGTGTGTTCCCATTTAAGGTGCGTACTATCACATGCTACTCACCTAAAATTATTTTTTTACAAACATACTAACTTAGACCGCGCTGCGAGCAATATATCAACGCTTTGGGGACCGGACTCATCGCAAGGTGAAAGAACGTGAAGCAGGCGTATCTTTGCACTCATTATTGGAATTTATTAGACAACAATAACGTGAAAGAGACGTATTCTTTGCACTTATAAGGGAAATTTATTAAACAATAATCAAAGTTATTAAAACGATAAACAAACCCAGTTGTAGTGCACAAGGACTTTTACAAAGAGAAAACACGCACACAAAAAATGAAGCGCACAAGGATTCAGACATTAGATATTTGCTATGCAGACGCAATGGGCTCTACATAATAGTAAAAACACATGCCAACTGAGCTGGTGGAAAAAGAAACGAACAAATGAGAACTAAATTATAATAAGCAGATAAAAACGTTAGCTGTACAAAAACACTTTACATTTGAGAATCGAGCCTGGGTACGGACGGCGATAGGAGTAACACGACCGTTATTGCCGCTAGTATGAAACACGTTCATAACAAAAGTTTGCGGGTTTCCGTTGTGAAATACTTCAGAATGTTCTCAAAACTGGTTGATGTTGCAATTTCCTGCTAGAAAAAAGGCAGCATCAGCCAGCGAAGCCGTTCCTGCGAAATAGTGGATCTCAACTTGGTTTTTTCACTTGTCAGCTTGGAAAATGCTCTTTCACACGAACAACTAGTAACAGGATTTGTCGAAAAAAGCTTAAGAACTCTAGAAAAAATCTTTGAACACAAATTCGCCTAATCTAATTTCCCGGAGCGAATTCATCCAGTCATAAGCGGTCATGTTGTTCGCACTTTCGTTGCTGGTTCGAGACTTCAGAAACCGCATTTCAGCCCGCAAGTTGTCAGAATCCGTCTCAAGAAAGCTAAAAATACGACCTATTTGCTCATCCCCTGCAGAGAGGCACAAAAGGTTCTGCATGACACATACAAGCTCAAAAGTCTCTTGCTTGAATCTTTCCTTGATATCCTGAATAAAAAAGTCGAGCACAGGAAAGAACACACACAAACAAAACTCTTCCTCTCTCGTCGCATAGAAACATTCATTTGCCCAATTTCGGTCAATTCGCCTTGAAAGTTTTCTTTTTTGAACGACAGGTATCTCGATTTCATTCGTCTCGCAAATCGAAGAAGCTTCAGAAAAGATCTGCAGTGCCGTTTTCTGATGTCTGACTTCTTTGAGTGCAGTAGTGAGGTTGATGTTAGAATCTTAAAAAGCCCTGCTAACCATCAAAATAAGCCGTAGAACTGGGTGGTCTATTTCTATGCAGCACATAAAGTCAAAGCTCAGCAACTGAGTGAGAAGTCCCTTGCCTTTCGGCTCTCGTTTCTGGGTGCTTCGTTGAATTTACGATCTCAATGACCGCACTCGACAGTTCAATGTAGCTCTCTTGAACGGCCTTTACAGCTTCAGCTCGACATGCCCACCTAGTCGTGGACAAAGATTTCAAAGTTTACAACTGTGTGACGGCAATCTGATAAATTCGCTCGAAGACAGCATGGCGTACATTGCTACTTTCCATAAAGTTGTGCGTAAATTGCAGAGTGCCAAAAAAAATATTGAGCAACATTCCATTTTCTGCTTGTGACAAGCATCCATCTACAAGCACCAGGCTTAAGCAGTGGGCATAGCAGTGAACGTATACGATCTTATTGCTCTGTTCTTTGCACTTAGCTTGAACGCCAGAAACATGTCCTGACATAGCTAGAGGCCCCGTCAAAGCAGACAGAGCTCACGGAATCCCATGAAACTCTGAGAGCAGTAAGAACTGCTTGCAGCGTGGAAAACACCGAGCTACTGTCTAAAGAAGTAAGCCTTGCAAAAGCAAGAAATACCTCAGCTGGCCTGTTCTTGACGTCGCAAAAATACCGCATAAGAACGGAGAGCTGCTCGCGGTGCCCGCAGTCACTCGTTTCGTCACACATGAGTGGCATATGTTTCTCTTGAATGCGCTGGATTATCGAAGATATCACAGCTTCATGCAGGGACTCAACGATATAATTTTGTATTCTCTTGCTGGTGTAGCAGGCGTTTCTTTTTGACCTGACTCTAGGTGATCACACAAACCAGGATCATATGTTTTTAGGAGATTAACCACATCTAAGAAGAGACCAATTGTTCAGCACTTCCGTCTTTCTCAGTGTGCCCTGTAAATGGCCTGCCCCCTTTCCCGAGAAGAACTACGATGTCAGTTATGCGCTTCAACATGTCGCGGTTTCGTTCGTGTTTTTCTTCAACTTGACCCGCTCTTCGTTCAACGATTTCATCTAGCATAGAAGCAATTGTTGAACTTGCCTTGGAGCAATTCCAGGACACGACACTGTTTACCTGGCCCTCAGATGTTTTATGCTGATTAAATCTTTCTATTACTTTTTCCACGTTCGAAACCCAGTCGACAAAAATGACGGGTCCGGGTTCCCTTTCGATATGCCGCGCGACAAGAAAAGCAGAATGCTGCGTTTTTTCTTGGAGTGTACTCCAGCCAGCAAAACGTTTTAAACCAGTATGCACAAAAACTGCGCTAAGGATTATTGGCTCCTGCTTCGGCATAGCTGCAGAGATGAATCTGGAAAGGTCTGGGTGCTTGCCTGGCTTGCTTGTCAATGTCATTAGTCGGCATTTTCCGTGACGGGTCGTCGTCTGAAACGTGCATTTGGTTGCTCAAAGGCGTTGAAAATGGCCCCTGGAGTTCAACTGGTGAGTTACCATCGGTGTCGCTGGACCTCGTGGCACACTCATCAGCATGCTGCTGCGAAGACAGCTTTTCCCGGGCATTTGGTTCGTGTTGCTCCCCGCTTCTTGTCAACTGGGCTGCAAACAGACAAAAGAAAAACTATAAAAAAAACTATTGTACCGTTCTAATGGCTGGCACACAAAACCGACTCGTATCGACTAAAATATTTTAATTTTACTAGCAAAAAATAGGCAGCCCAATATTTTAGTAAAATACCACAGGTAAAGTCATGGTTAGGCAAGATTGATATAATTATTAGTAAAAGCGACACTAGGTTATGGTTGATGGTCCATAAGCTGTCCGACCCTTTAGATGGTCACAAAAGCGCCCCAAAAATCGTTTAGTGTGTGTATGCAAAGTATATACACTCCGTGCGACGCGACCGGCGCGCCGCCGCGCGGCCGTTACCGAAGGTAGGCAGTGAGAGCACCAGCGAAACGAAACCACGCCGCGTACATTGGTACGCATTGAAGTCGGAGCGGTGCGGTTGCGCTGGGTTGACAGCATGAACCGCTGCATCGTTAAGTGCTCCAATAGTTATGCGTCGTATCTCGTGGGGACGAAGTTTCACAGTTTTTCACCTCGTCGATGTTTTGTGGCACAGCGACAACGATGAACCCGTGCCGTACGACGCGAGAAATGTGGTCTTCCGATCATGTCTGCCACTGTGTCGGCACGGCTGACATATTCTACACTGCCGCTTTGCCCTCTGCGTTTGTTTTCGTACCAGTAACGCCTACATACCTCAGCTCGAACTGAAATGCCTTCCCACACTCGCGGGTATGCAGTGCGAATTTCGTTGAAGGAATGCCCTCCAAGGAAGTTTCGTCCCCATCGTACGTGTCGATGATATTTCCGGACTTGTATGGCACGCAGTCTGTACTTCATGAAGAAAAATTCGGACGGTACAAAAAGTGACAAATATGAATCTAAGGAAAACTACAATGAAACTTGGTATCACTGGACAATCGATGTTCAAGTTTGGAAGTTTATGTGGTGTGCTTTCTTTTTTGATCAGCCTCCTTTTGGATGTGGAAACGCTGACACCCCGAGTCTTGTAGACAACTACTTTTTTTCTCGTCATTAGAGCCACCTATCGCAAAGTTGTTCGAACTGGAAGTACCGTCCACTGGTCTCTTTCTACCTGTAAAGTGTGCACCTCCCGGCCATGATGAGTGGTATTCTCTTGACAGCCTTTGACGGTAAAAAACGGTTTCCATTTAGCGCCGCCCAAAAATATTTCCACCTGGTTAAACTATGCCACCTCTTTTAGATATAATAAGTGTTTTGTCAAGTTACGGTTGTCAAAGTACGTGTGTGCCGAAAATCAGCACCTCGCACAACCAGATTCTGCACAACAGCTGACCGCAAAAGCCTTTGACGGCCAAACCGTGTGTTGACCGACAACATGGTTTTCTCGGCTTTGAAACCACCTTTCGTAAAGTTGTTTCAACTGGAAGTACAGTGCACTAGTCCCTTCCTACCTATAAAGTCTCCATCTCCCACGACGAGTGATATTTTCTTGACATCCCTTTCACCGTCAAACCCGTTTCCCATTCAGTTTCGCCGGCCGAACCAAATTTCCACCTGGTTTCTCTATGCCATCTATTTTTGGTATTATAACTGTTGTGTCAAGTTACGGTCATGTCCAAGAACCTGTGTGTCCAAATCTGCACTTCGCACAGCCCGGTTATAACACAACATTTTGGGTCCAATATTAGATATTCCTGACAGCTTTATGCCTTTATTCATTCGAACCATAACTTTCACACCTGCTGTCTTAATAAAACTTGGCCCACTTAGTGCACAAACTTAGTGAACATCTCACACGCCTTCAAATACCATTGTCCCAGACGTCCTACGTTTACAGCGACGAGCGAAACAAATTTCCCACTGAGAGCAATTATGGTGGCGGCCGTCTTGCTTTTCGGAAAATTGCTCAAACCCCTTTTTCGACCGCGACTAGAGAAATTCCCCCTAATAACGACTCAAACTCAATATGTAAGAAGCGGAGAACAGCTAAATGCCCTTCTTAAATCTGCCCCAGCACTCATGCAACGTCACCCTCAACGTATCGGCTCAAAAAGCAAAAGTTCCGTCCGTGCGCGCTTCCGCCGCCACAGCTTCGCACGCGAAAAGGCGCCGCAGGCTGCTGAGCGCGCCTCACTGTCGAACGCCAGCTCCTCCACTAGCGGCGCTACGCGCGTTTTTCAAAGCGCCCCCTATAGCTCCCGCACGGAGCGTATAGGCAAACTATATTGGGGTTCAACGGAGGTGGTACATATTCATAATTTGAAAGAAAATATGCACAGTCTAGTACTTAATCAATGCTTAATCAGTTGAAAAGGTAAATCATATTAACCTATCAAAAGAAAATCGCGCTCCCAGACTCACGCCGTATATACCGAAGTTGGAGTCGCAGTGTCTATTTGGGCTTAAAGTCAAGGGTGAAATGCTTGATAGATACTTTTCGTTCAGCCGAAAAATGTTTTGGGTTCAAATGATACTCGGCATTTGTTTTGCCGACGTATTTACGAGACTTTTATTTGTACGTTCGTGTAATTTTTTTTTTTAACTGCAAATTATTTAATGATTACTGTTTTAGCACTGGAGCTGCTTACTTCGTGTGCATTATGTTTCGCCTCACCTGAGGATCCGATGTGCGCATATGTCAATAAGACAGATTGAACACAAAAAACAAAAACAATAGTGAGAGATTGGCCAGTTGGTACATGACTTATTTTCACAAAATGCGCCGCAAGACAAGGACAGAGTAAGTAAGCGCTTCGTGTTGTCTTACTTACTCTGTCCTTGTCTTGCGGCGCATTTTGTGAAAACAAAAACAAAGATAAGGCTAAGCTAGTGCGTTGATACATATACAAGGCGTATCACGCAAGAGCGACAAAAATATTTAAATGAGCTGTGCAACGATTTGAACGTTGGAAGAATTTGCATCTTCTAATTTTGACATTATTTATCTTGTTACAAAGGACAGAAAACACCCCCTTCCTTCTAAATGTTGCAATTCCGCCGCGTAATCGCGAAGCAAAAATTTGAATATTTCCCGACCTGCAGCCACGAGCAGCGGCCATTAGAACCACGCGGCTTGACGTCAATGGGGGACTTGTCAAAATATAGGAAGTTGTGGAAATACCTGCTCGATAAACGGTAATGTTTCTATAAATCTTGTCGTTCCAACATAAATATAAATGCGTCATAAACCTGGTATCGTCGACGAACCTTCTATTATACGGAGTATTAGTGGCGCCATCTATCCTTGGTCAATAAAACCGTCAGCTTTATCTGCTTGCGCGAACAGCCGCCAGAAGCCGGAGGGGGACGGGGGCAGAACCGGTCGGGATGGCCGGAGATTAGAAGGGTAGAGGGGGCATGGACGTCAGCCACGTAGCCTCCACAAGTCATGCTCCCTTGACGCCTCCCCTCTTCTTTTTCTCCTTACCCTCCTCACTTATCGGCCAGACGGAGCACAGAACCGTCGCGTGGTTGATGGTTGCGGGTAGCAGGGAGCGTGGTGCTGGGGGGTTTTATATATCAGTCATCACAACTAGAAACTGGCCCGCGCCCAGCCGACCGATTCTACGCCTGCTGCGCTTCGTTATGCTTTCTGTCTTCTACAGACCGTTACCATCCTGAAAACGAGAGTATTCAACGTGGAACGTCAGTGCTGTAACGATTGCCTGTTGGCGTGTTTTGGGTAATGTACCGTGCGTCTGCGGGGAGTATTCTCTTTATCTTTTGGCCACTAATTACTGCAGTAGCCAAAGCAAGAATAAATTAAATACACACATGATTGCGTAATTATGTCGACCCGACCGATTGGACGAATACTTACGCATTTTTACTGCGATGATTTACGTGCTCGCCTGCAAATGATAGCTGCGGTCTCATCGCTCTGATATGTTATATCACGCTACAATACATTTGGCTTTTTCTTTTCGTTGCGGCCGCTATGCAGGTCGTTTACTGGGACGTTTTATTGCTCTCGTGACAAATTGAACCAACTCAACTTGACTCGAGGTATAGAGATGTTTTATTGACAATTGGAAGTGCACGGAGCACACCACGCTCCACTTCGATGGGGTCCAGCCACCGCCGCGACCAACGGCCAAAATCCATCGTTTCCGCAGTTCGGCGACCGTCGGAAATCTGAGAGAATTGTTGATCGATTCCTGTTATCGTAAAACTATGTGTGTGTAATACGCCAAGAGCTTACCGGTGTAAGGTCATCCCCGCTGAAGAAAAGCCAGTCCGATTGCGGCAGCCGACCACGCTGCAAGCGCCCATCCCGTAGCCGGAGGAAATTAGCGTCCAGGCCACCGTGGTCCCGGCAACGCCAGGCTTTCGTTTTCTCCGTTGCGGCGATAGCCCTGATCGTCCCGTGTACCAGCAGCGGTGTGTCGTCTGCTCGTGATCCGCCTCAACCTCGCCTGCACTTTTGCATTTAATTGCATTATCATCTCAACCGCTTGCTTGCTTGCTTGCTTGCTTCAAGCCAAGCCTTCGATCAGATAAAACCTACCGGACGGAGCGCGCGCAAAGCCTGCAAGGAATCCTTCTAGAATCAACCATCCATCTCGCACGATACATGTCACGCGGATTTTTGTTCTTTACTTCAGAAAGGTCGAGACACCAACTCCCAAGTTATTTAAGGAAAGCACTTAAATTGTTGCACAGCTCCTTTAAAGAAGGAAACTCGCGTTAGGGCACTATTAGTGCCCTTAGCTTGCCTGAATTGGCGGCCACAACAAGGTTGCTTGAGCAATTAGGCGCCTCACTGACATGTCGTAATGAACTCTTTATTTAGTGAAAATAAACATACAGTTCCAATTAGAAACTTTCTGGGCATCATCCACAACCACTAAATAAGTCAAATTTAGAAAGATTAGGTGCACGTGTACCGTTTTTCTGTACCCCAAAAATGCCTCAAAATGCTTCGCGCCCGCAAAGATTTCCTGTTTCTTATCATCCGTATTTTCACTCACAGCCTTGTGCCTGCATCCGAAGTGGAGACTTTTTTCGCAACACCAACGCTTCTTACGCGGTCTTAATCTTTCTGATTTAGTGGCTTGCGATTATCTGCAGCTAGTTTCTAATTGAAAAATTGTGCTTACGTCTAATAATTTAAAAAGTGAATTATGCAAAACTAGCTAACAAATTGATTACCGTAAACGCTTCGTGCCCCATCAAATAGGTACACATCGCGACACTGTTAGCGCGAACACGACATCGGCGCATTTTCGCATTTTACTTTGAAATAGTATTACCGAGCACGACATTTTATCGCTTACATTATAAAACTAAATGAGCTCTTTCCGTAGCAATAATAAGTTGGATGACATACCTTGGTTTCAAAGAGAAAAAACTTTAAAAACCGGCGATCGCTTGTTCGCGCTAACAGTGTCGCGCTCTGTACCTTGACTGTGACTAACATGGTGCTAACCCTATTTCGTACGGTACGTAGTTTTTACTCGAAGCGAACACTGGGGAGTTTTCGTAGATCGTATTTTCCCGTCCCGCGACGCTCTCCGCTACCCGCTACTATAGGATCCTTGCACTGACGTCACATCGCATACTTTTGAACACCATGTAAGAGGAGGAGAAAGAAGCTGCTTTTGTTAGAATTTTGAGTGACAGGTTAATCTTCTACAATCTTCGGTGAGGAGAATAGCGACGCCTGTTCAAATCCGGGAGGCACACAGGAGGATCCTGATAAGTGGGGAGCTCCTTCTTCCCCTTTTCTCTGGAGGGCATCGGAAATGACGTCATGTGCAAGCCACGTATACCCGAAACTCTACAGTCAAGGCCTTCGGAGCGCAGACGTAGTAGCGGCTTCTTTGTTTCGAAGGGCTTACCGGAGGGGGAAACGCGGACAACGAAAACTCCCTATTCACTCTTACATGAAACACAATGCATAATCTTTAGCCAAAGAAAGTCAAGATTACAAGTTTGACATGTAAACCTGGCCGGGGAGACAAGGAACGACACGTACAACACTGGAAAGTCTGACTGAACGAAAACCGAGAGGCAGCCACTACAACAGCAGGCGTCAAATGCTCGGCGAAGGTCACGAACAATAAACGCAAAGTCGCAAAAAAACAACAACACAAAAAACGGTACTCCATTTATTTATATATATATATATATATATATATATATATATATATATGCAACGCAGAACTTTGAAATTCAAGTAAACAAGGCGTTATCACATGCTTG
>JABSTQ010000805.1:0-30071 GCA_013358835.2 Ixodes persulcatus
CTTCACCCCTCTTCACCCATCATTATCCGGCCGCTGAGTAATTTCTCTCTACCTTGGAGAGCGTCCGACTGGCTTATACAATGACTCGCTCTGTGCCTTCCTAGCTTTGTATTAGTACGGCGCCAAGTCCGGCATTACTGGCGTCGTTGTAGATTTCTGTTTCTGCAAACTGATCGAAATTGCCAAGGACAGGAAGGGTTCAAAGACGTCGTTTCAGTTCGTCGAATGCCCGCTGTTTGCTCTTCTGTTTACTCGGATTTTAAATTTGAAGGCATCCTTCATGAGGTGTGTCAGTGGTGCTGAAAGCTTGACGAAATCCGGGAACAAAGAGCTTATAGTAGGCACAGAGGCCCAGGAATCTTCTTACAACCTTCCTTTCCGAAGGCGGTGAAAGTGCGGCCATGGAGCGTGTCTTCTCAGGGTCCGGACGAACACCTTCGTTGCTCACCACTAGGCCTAAGAACTTCAGTTCGCCACAGGCGAAACGACATGTTGTCGGTTCAGGGTGAATCCAGATGTCTTGATGTCCTAAAACATGGCTCAAAGGCGTTTCAAGTACTCGTCAAAATTGTGCGAAACCACTACGACGTCATCAAGGGAGTATGTTTAAACTTTAAAGCGATAAAGTATTTAATTTATAGTTATAGTTGAAATCATCAGAAATGTTTTCTAAGAAATCAACTGAATGATATGTTTCGAATTAGTCTAACAGTAAATTCGAACGTATACTGAAAATGAACACCTTACTTTTTTTATTAAAAATAACTGAAATTAATATTAATTTTTATTACAAAGTTACACGACCTTCAGCTGTACTTGAAACACTGCAATGCATTGTATAGTTAAACCCTGATGTGGAATAAAAGAGCGAAGTGCTAATATTTCTAAGAAACAAAGAAACGATAATTCTGAAAGCTCATATTCGCACCTAACCTTCATTTCCATTAAGCTTGTTTTATGATTTAAATAACTTTTATATCCACCATAAATATAGGCTTCAAGTGGTCCATGGGACTTACCCCCCAAGCGTCTGAGTATCTTTCTAAACGTTCGGCACATAGTTCTTTCCAACATCCTGTCGTTCCTTCAACCGTCAGAAGTGCGATTCCCAAAATACACTGAAGTACAGGAGTATTCTATCTGTTTTTTCTTGCTTTTTTTAGATGAAACAGCGAGGAATAATGGAAACGAGTGTACTCCTCAGGCAAGAAATGTTAACATATTATGACGGAATGTTCGTTAGCGTCAGAAATATTTCTTTATACTTTTAACTCAAATTTATTATATAAATGTTCATTTTATTTTTATAACGCCCCCGCGTTTGTTTCAGATTCTTGCCCTCTATGTAGGTGGTGATATCAGTCTACGACTCGAAGTGGATTGTGCAAACGCTCAAATTTTAACTACACGTAATCGAAGCGAATTTTTTTAGAAAAAAAATTACGTCCGCAAGCGCATTGCAATTAGACCAATCTACTACGATTGGTCTAAACACTTGTTACGAAAACAGGCTAAGAAAGTGTCGTTTGTGTTCATTACTCCGTCTACCATCGTGTCATGCCTGTAAATGTAAAGTCTTGCAAACACTCTAAGGATACAAGTTCAGTGTATCTGTCTGCAGCCATTCTTGTTACGTCTGACATTTTAGATTTCCTACCTTTGATTAAAAATGGGAGAGCATCACCAATGTGCACAATGATATGAATATTTTAGCTTACAGGTATGAATGAACTTGAACCCACATTTTTTGCAATAGCGGGTCTAGTAGTCACCGCACGGCAATCGCTTCTCTTTTCTATCTACCCTCGCCGCCCTGATGGCGATAAAAATATTCCTTGGACTGCTAAGCCGCTTATTTTCAGTTTGAGTACAGAAGAAAGTAGGATTATTGTTTCTTAAACCTCAAAACAATCAAAGTGAATGCCCTGTCTTTCCCGATTCAAGCGATCCCTATTTTGTTTTCTGGATTTATTGGTACTCTAAGTTGGCAGGAACAGAAGTCAATATAGGACCGCTCAAATGTCTGCCGGTGCTCTTGAATGTTGCAAGACAGATGTTTGAACAGCTAGTTTGATATTTTCATATTGCTTCTAGCTTCAACGCAACGAACTTCCAATCGTTTAAACATTTACAAAAAGCCAAAAACGAATGAGAGTATATCAGAGAAAGATTTTTATGTCCTCCAGACGGGAACTGGAAGAGTTCAGTCTCGCACTAGGCAACACAGTGCTCTTATTTCCTTTTCTTTGTCCGCTGGTTTACACATCAACCTGTTCAAAATGACAGCAATCTATAGACTGCTGATTGTAATATGGCTACCATTAAAGCCAGGCTATTCTCGCCAGAAAACTCGTGTTTTTATAGTCAACCATCGTTAATTCAAATTTTAAGCGTATCCAGCGAAAAAAAAAAAAGACTCACACCTAGGAAGGCTACGATTGCCAAGACCGAACCTGTCGCAGGGCCATGACGCGGCAGTTGTTTTTTTTAATACAGTAAGGGGAACATTCAAAGTAACTGAACTGAATTAGAAACATTTTCAAACTACGGAGCCTTTGCGCGTTGTCATAAGCAAAATAAGCAAAACAAAATACCACAGTTTTTTTAGAATGAAAACAAAATGTAATCATTCTGCGTTATGGCACTGAGCAGAATGAAACGTGACGCTTGGGCCACGCCGTAGACTTATTGTTTTCAGGTTGTGGAACTGCTCCGAAAAGTCTTGTAGCGTCGAGAAGGGTGGTTGTCTCCGACGCCATGTCGCGGCGCTTCCCGTGAGGGCGATCGGTAGTACGCGTGAGAGAAATTCAACCTCAGACATTTCAGACACCGCCTGGTATTCACGCAATTCGTCAAGAAAATCGGCAACCGATTTTCTATCTGCGTAGCCTGAATATTTCGGAATCTCGGCATGTAAACGCAATGTCCCCGTCCGAGGTGTTGGAACTGGTGGTGGTAGCGGATGGCGTTGTTCCTGCAGGAGCCGCGACATCTCCGCCAGGAACAATGCCATTTGTTCTGGCAATGGGCCCAACGCGGTGAGAGGTGCCAGCGGCACCGGTGGGGAAGGGCCCTCAGCGGGCAACGGAACCTCCAAATCTGCCGTGGGTATATCGGAGCCCGGTCGCGAGTCCTCCGCTCTATCACCAGTCACGGTAGCACGAACTGTGTTCGCTGCATTGGGGCGGCTATGGTATCGCGTAAGCGGGGGCGAAGTTGACATTCTAACGGTCACAATAACAACCTCGGCGGTGAAGTAATCCAATTTCCGTATAGGCTCAGGGACTGCTAAGGCCAGCCAAACGTACCTGACTGTACTGGAACCTGGGTTCGGGCCCCACGTTGGGCGCCAATGTGGAGACTCAAGAACAGACAACCGTTTCGCTGGTGTCCACAACCGTTCTAACCCGCGCTCGTCCTGAGCGCGCGCTAGCTTCACCCCCTCACGAGCCATCTTTATTCTCTTCCTTTTTAAATCCCCACAAGGTAAAAACACATTTGTAATTTCGTCGTTTCTCGAGGTCCCTCCGTAGATTGCAGCGATAGGCTCTTCGGAGTGCATCGCGGGAAAAAATACGATCCCGATTCTTTGGTGTGAAAGAATCGCTTCCAGAAAACACTGGATAAAAGGAATAATAAACTTTGCATTAATCATTACAAAAAGGATTCGACACACATTAATAGAGCGCATACTATGAGAAAGTAAATTTAACCATATTTCTTCATGGTCGCTGCCTCCTTGAATTTTGAGTGAGCGATCACGCTCCAGTTCGATGTACAGTATATATTGTTCCATCGATTTTTTTACCGATTTTAATTTACTGTTTTTGTTTGATGACCAGCTCAACATTCCGTTTGAGATTTTTACCCGTTAGAACATGTTGACAGGTATGCAACTTATGGCGAAATCTTTACGTATCTAGATGCGACACCTGTAGTAGCCACGCGGGTTTCCACAAGATAACTTAATTATTTAAAAGTAGCTCTTGAATTTTACCACGTCGATGGGTCTTGATTGTGAGTGTTTTATGCAAATTCATTATTAAAGCGTACTTCCCCCTTTGCACAGTGCGATGCCATCGTGCATCTCTCTCAATATCTCCAATAATGAGGTTCCGTGTGGCTACTTTCTTCGCTGCCCCTCCTCGGCGTCTCTACCTAGTGTGCCTAGATTGCAAAGAGTTTTGAACTGCTCGGTCGGGGTCGATGCTCTGTAAGTGTCTCCACGTACAACTCAACCTCTCCACTCACTGCCCTCCGCACAGCTCGATAACTCGCGCATGCGCAGGTGGATCTAATTTTTGCAGGAGGCGTACGTTCCTCTCTTAAATCTAGAAAATCTATCCTTACCTCCGACTAGCTGGCTGCACCTTGTGGAGGGCGCTTCAACCTGTTTAAAATTCTATAGGACTTTCGTTAAGATTTTAACTTGGGCTGTTACGTGTGCTAGGAAATTAAATATAGAAATATGCTCCCATACGAAGAAAGAAAACAATAACGATTATATGCTAAACTCACTGGTTTGGAAATCACAACCTTCGAACCGTCTAACAGATAAAATAATCGGAGGCTTCATGTTGTGCTCTCCGCCCTTGTCTGCCTACTTTCCTGTCCCTGTGTTGTTGTTTTTTTTTTTTTTCGCTTACCTACGTGATCATGAACCAACTTGCCAAAAATTGCCATTTTAACGCTGTCGGCACTACTCTATTTTGCCATCTGCGTTGTTTTTATCTTATTTTATGGACTAACAAAAATCATGACTATAATATGTCAAACTGAATCGTTTTATTTGTAGTCCTTGTCGCATTTGGAGTCCACTTGTGGTTCTCTTGACTCCGGTATTATGACATTAATTAAAATACGAGAAAAAAGCACCTCCTCGCAAGATATTTCCCAGTCGTTGTGTCTGCATACGCTGATAAGGAAAGATGGGATTCCCCATACCCTTATATTAATAGCCGAATTCCCTTGTGCTTTATCATGTCGGCAGATAATGAAAAACAAAATGTGCAGCAATCCTTCTGCCTCTTACTCTATTCTCATCTGGACGAGAAAAAAAAAGAACATATTATTGAACAGCCCATAAATAGGTTCCAACATCCAACTGCACTCCCTGCATTGACACACACCTCCGTGGCTCGCTGGGAGCACCAAATTCCAGTACATTAGATTTTTCGTCCCTAGATCTTTCCACATCGTCTCATAAATCGGAGACTCGTCCCAGGCAGCGCATGTGGCGCTGCGGAAATCTCTGCGCATCCGCACGTACCCGCGTATAAACAACGTGACATCTGTATATTGATGGCACGCAGCCCTATCAATATACAAATGTCCCGTAGTGCATCTGTGTCAGATGTTTTTAAGGTCATAAAATTAACTGAGTCAAAAATCACTTAACCAGGAATTCTTTAAAAGCATGGTTAGCTCTTTTTCACAAAAAAAAAGTACGTTTTTATTTGATTGATTTCTCTGTTCAGTGTACATCACTCTCTGCGCAGGCGGCAGGGATGCGAACTTTCGTCTCGGTTGAACAACGGTGTTGTTGTTGACTTGATGTCGATGGTGTAGAAGGAGCTCCCGTTGAAAGTGTGTCTGGAAGTTGCATATCTATCATGTCTATCGAATTTGATATCTCTTGTCTGGTCGTACACCTGAAAAAAAAGTTAGGAAAAACTTGTTTGTTTGCATCGTCGTTTTGTCGCAGTTGTTGTTTTGATGTGTTACGTTTTTTTACACTTGGAACCTGCATTGTAGCCACATGTACCGAGTGTATGGCCTTCCTTCCTCAAGCACGCATATTAGAAGAGATGGACAATTGTCTATATTACATTTCACAAACTTGCGCCTGTGTAAAAAAAAAAAAAGAAGAAGAAAAGCTGTTCCGGAGCATTATTGATTTACGCAAGCCGGGTAGTGCCGTTCTTTCGCGTGTAGCACAGTTCTCTGAGCCAAAATTTGGTTTTGCCTGACTATTTATGGCCTTAAAAAAAATAAAAGCTTACGCTTCTCTGTAATTCGAAATTAGAGCGCAGCTCTACAGGTATTTTGATTTTGCGATATACCGTGGTAAAGAAATGGAAAGCGAAATATATAAAACAATCAAAACATCAATATATATTTATGTAGATATCAATATTTTAATTGTTTTATTTTTTTTTTTGGTGGGGGGGAGGGGGGGGGGTGGACGAGTGAGGAGGAGGAGGGTGCGGTCTGGGCCTTGTTTGGGGGCGGCGAGAGGATGAGGCCGCATTTCGTCAAGCACTGCGGCCTATGACGCCCGATAATGCAACGCGGGCAGTGTGGCATAATGGGACATCACAGACCTACACACCAATTCAAATTATCCGCTAAATTTAGCGGGGAAGTTGAACTGGTGTATAGGTCTGTGATGTCCCATAATGCAACGCGCTCAGTGTTGCGTAAATGGAACTCTTAGGCGTCCGTTCCGTTCCGCATATGCGTTTACGTCGCTTCCGGTTCCTGGTGTGCTGTCTATCTGCATACTTCAGAGGCGCTTAATTTTATGCCATGCCAAACAGAATATTGGAAGCTGGATTTCTGGGGAAATAGTTTCGTGGATCACCTCAAACTTCATTATTTAGTGAATAATGATGATATACTAATGATCTTAGCTACAACAAGTTATTCACTCAAAATTATTAAATAAGATATTCACGCTTCTTGTTCTAAGAAAACTATGTTTTCATCTCATTCATTCAAACAAAAAATGATTTTTATAAACTTTAGTAATTTTATTATTTATAAAGCTTGATCCCTGTACTCTTGCGGGCAAATGCTTAGACCCTATAACCAATTGCAAATAGAGAATTCACAATCTTGTGCGTACCACACGTACTGAGAATTCCTTTTAATTTCACAGCTGTTTGATATTGGATGTTTTAAGGCGCTGACGCTCCTCTGATGTGTTAGTTTTATGACTTGAGTTTTTGTTGGTTACAGTCGAAGAAACGGCTAGAAAAACGTTGTGCCTGTGACCAACCACTAGCTCATCTTCTTTAAACACAAACGTTAAATAATTGCGTTCTGACATATTTCATGCCGTTATTCCTCCCGAGGAGACCCACAGATCGCGTGGTTCCTTATTACTGTCACAAAAAAAGCAGGCGCCCTCCATTTTGACAGGTGTGTGATTTTATATCTACCACGGATTTTAGAGTTGCTATCGATTTCACATTTTATGGAGAGATGGAAACACCCGGCGGCGAATCTCCTAAGCTGTGAAGACAAATATAACGATGTCTTGCTGGAACCAAAATTGGGTGAAGCGGGCGGTAAATAAACAACATATCCATCAAATATAAAAATGTTAATATAACAAGCATAGTTATATCAGTTTTAATGGGAAAGTGAAGGCAACAATATAGCAAGAAGTTTGGTCCGCGGGCATCTACAATGGTCGGCTGGGAGCGTGAAACAAATGTACAGAAACAACAGATACAGTCGCAGTTCAAAGTGAGACTTAGGATTCAGATACCCAAACTAAAAGTACTATAAAAATATTTGCTTACTGTGCAAGGGTTAAGGAAACTAAAATTGGGCATAAAAGCTATATACGCAGATACTTGAAAATTTGACTCTCGGGATCAACAAGAGTCAACCAAAACTTATTTAACAGATGAAAGAGAAAGTCAAATTAGGCATAAGAGAGTTGTATATTTGTACTGAGCGTTCCTTGTTCACCTTTTTGTGTGACGAATAACATGCAGACTGGGTCACAAATTCTAATTTCATAACTCAAGGTAAAAAAGTCAACAGCTACATTATTTTTATCTCTTAAAACTAGGTCAGTGCCTATAAGGGTATAAGTTGCTAACATGACTTTTCCTATGAAGTTATATATTTCAGCACTACGGAAATGGGGGCCCACATCATACGCCTCTCAAATGTTTCTGGAACATACATAGTGTTTTTTTTTTCTTTATATTAGTTCATATTTATGTACGCCATAGAAGATGATATTAGTTTAAATAAAAAACTAAACAATTTTAAATAAAAAATTTAACATTTCTCGACAAAACATAATGGGCCAATTCATTACCGCCACCATTGAAGTTATATTTAAAATATTACTTTTTTGTTTATTTGTTTATTTACTTTTTGTTTATAATAAAATGCACTCCAAGAGTTTTGAAACTGACTATTTCGGTTAGGAACGAATTCATACTTAGACGCCTTGACTATGTGACACGGCTATTTATTTGGCAAATTTCTTTTTTTTTTTAATTTCCAGTGTGGCTTTTTCAATTACTTTTTATCCCCCGAACGTTTTCTTCAAAGTAAATGAGAGTTAGTCATGTTAACTAATTATCTGTGTCATCCGAGAAAAAGCATGCAGGGTACACATTAAAAGTATAAACACATAGAAGGTAACCGATAATAATAAAACCGTTTCCCAGCAGAACAGTATTTTGATCCTACCGAAAAATCCAGCAATACGTGCCTTGTGAAAAACAAAAATAGACGAATGCGCCCAATAAACACAAGAAAACATATAACATTATATAACTTATATACGCCTTAGTGTGCCTTACATAACTTATATTAAATTTCATATTTTATTAGACTAATCCTATATATATTTCGTTGTTTTTTTTTGTGAATAGTGGTAGAGTTTACTTTTCCGGACTGCGGATGTATCTGTGGCGTCCTACAGAGCTTTAACACGCTTTTCGGTGTACCTGTTGTGCGGGTTTCCGGCCCTCCGAATTTAGCGGTTAAACAATGTTGTGTTTCGACAATTTCACGCCGTGGGAGCGGGGTGTGGGCGGGCGGGGGAGGGCGGGGGGGGCGGGGGAGGGGAGGGGGATAGCTAGAGAAGGTTTTATACTGTAACAGTTGTGCAGCTTAAATTAAAAGAAAACACTTTTTTATTTTAATTTGAGGCGAACACGTTACCTCAATGCCACCTTCCCCTCCTTGTAGGCAACGTATGAATATGGCGGCGTGTCCATTATCATAATTACTGCCATCGAATGATCGACCGGGACCAAAAAAGTTGGCAACAGCTGTCATCGGGGGTATGCTGTTGCAATTGTCCGTCACCTGTAAAGAAAACAAATAAATGTGGCGGTTAAACCAAGCGCGTCGAGATACATGGTAGCCCAAGTGCCCAGGTGCGCCCTGAAGGCGCTGACAGATCCATGTAACACAATTATCTCGGACGAAATTTGTTTTTTGTCTGGAATTTCGAGGGTCGACTCAAAAACCAAATGTATTCCTAAACAAGACAAGGTAGAGCCAAAAGTGACCTTCTTTGGACAGAATCTGGGTATCTTGGCTTCTAATTCGCCAAACAAGTGCCAAAGTTAGGCGTCTTGTGTTTCAGCAGTCATCTGCATCTTTGGGCCCGCAATGCCAAACAAGTGCCAGAATAATGCTTCACTGCTGGTTTTTCGGTTCATATGTGGCACCTTCGGCTCAAGTTTGACACCATGGTAATTATGTGGGGAGTCAGATAGAAGCCGGAAAAATACCCAAGAGAAGCACTCTGGAACTAACTAACGCCTTGGAGCAAAACCATATCAGGCCCAAGTTAGGCCCCTAGGATTGCCAAGACTGTACGAAGTTAGACGTGTCTTTAGCGTGCTACCTGAAAACGCACCGGGTCTCCGCGGGTGAGACGCTTTCGAGAGCGTAAACACGACTGCATTATTCAACCACTGCTCTAAATGTTGTACTTAAGACAGTTAAAGGCTTCTCTTGGTAAGGATATTTTACGACAGGGAAAAGAGCCCTGAAAATAATTATTTTTGTTTGTTTACTTAACTTGTGTTTTTTGTTGCTTTCTAGATACCAATGCGGATGCCATGAACTTTGGTCAAACCTGAGGTTCAACTGGTACGGCGAGTCTTAAAACTTATAATGATGTTGAACAAAGTTCTTCTACTTCTGGACAGTGTTTCTCGGCTTCTACAAAACAATTTCATACATTTGGGGGAAAATTGGCTGTCCCTTCGGTTACTTTTTGAAGGCGTTCTAAATTCATAGGATGATAGAAAGCCCTCATGCAGATGCTCGGTCTCTGTTACATATTATACGCCGCACCGAACGGACTGTCCTTGAAGTGGCGCTCCAACTGACGGTCAGTTGATGCGTAATGGCAACTGGCTTCGTGTCGCTGCTAGACCCGGCGCTCTCGTTTTGCAGCTGCGTTCATTGTTCCTTCCTCGTTACCTAGCTGCGCCTCCCTTTGCCGCTCCTGAGCCTGAGCCGGTTCCGTAGTACACAAAGCACGCAAGCAACAGCCTTCATAATATGTGTAGTCCGCTTCCGGCGTAGCTATTGGGTGTCCGATGGCTTTCTCCAGAAGCTTTTGGGCGTAACTAATGGCTCTATAAACCTTAGCAGCTCACACTGCGGGGCCCGTCCTGTGAGGTGAATCGCATCCATCATTTTGTATTCTTAACGCTTTCCAATTTTAGTCTAGCCTGCTAGTTTTGTATACCCCCTAATTGCTATTGTGAGACGGGACCCTTGAAGGACGCAAGAGAAAAGTCAGACTTGGCTCAAAAGTATATTTATTTTACCCTACCCTGAGAAATGCCAAGTCTGTTTATTTATTTTTTCTTGGCCGCAACAAGTGCCTGACATGATTTAAAGATGCCACGTGGCAACCGAACAACGAGCATTGAATCCTAATTCTGGCATTTTCTCGGGAATTGAAGGCAAACGATGCCATATGACAACCGGACTACCGGCTAGAGAAGCCTGATTCTGAAACCAGTTTATAAATTTATGGCGGAAATACCCAGACTCTGGTCAAATAATTTAAAGTTTTCTTATTCCCTGGCTTCCTTGTGATTTCAGAGAACTAGATTAAAAAAAAAAGACATTTTGGCGAATATCATTGTGCTACTTGAGGATAGATAAATGTACATATATATAATGACATGATAGTGTTTTGAGGAAAGGTAGCAGTCCGACGAAAAGTGGCCGCCTCCTTTTCTACTTCTTTCATCCGAAACGGCAAAGTGTCATACTGAAGTCTAGTATCCATCGTAAGCTTACGTGTGCTTCTTACTCTTTAAGGTCATTGGGGCTGTCCTATGCCCTTAATCGCTTCAAGCTCTTCCCTCTTACCCCGATGACACACTTATGTATTCGTTTTTCGGTATCCGCAATTGACATGCTAATGACTGAATATTTTTATTGAGTTTGCAATTTCGGAACTTTTGTAGGATTCGCAAGACGCGAAAGTGCACAGGGGTGCTCGTTAGAAAAAACCATAATCTAAAACCCCGAGACTTGGGAGCTGAAAATAATGGTCTCAGAGCTTTAAATTATAATGCAAATAAATATGTGGATATTTTTTGTCTTCGGTATTTGTATGAATATAGTGCTAGGATGCATTTGTGTCATTGTTGTTGGTGTTTTTTTATGTACCACAAGAAAGGCGTGCTGCTATGGATGGGCATCGTCATAAATAAACAAAATAAACAGTGTCATGTTAGCTTTCCCGCAGATCAAGCGTACTTACAAGTACTCCAGGCTCCCACGCTTCAGTCGTGTAGCTTCTTAAACGCTCAACTTTGGGTACTCCGTTCACGGTGACGGTCCTTTTGCAGAGTTCTTTGACGACGCTGGTGCATTCCTTCTGGTCCCGTACGTGCAAGCACCAATCGATACCGCTAGGGGGGGAGTCGCATACGAACGGGATTCCCCTTCCGCCTTCGCCCAGGTCTGTCCAAAACATTTGGGAATAAATAGATCAGGCTTTCTTTTGTTAATTCGCAAATATATATTGTTGTTGTTTTACAAATGGTGACCGTTACACGCGTGCTGTCTTCAAAACACGTTTGTCGGGTTTGTCGAACATCATAAGGAGGAAACAGATGTTGCTATTTCGACAAAATTTATTTTATATTAGGTGGTTACATATATAATAATGTTTCATCGGTCATGCTGCACTTTTAGTTTTGCCGACAATACTTATTCGAGGTTAAACGAACGGACCGGTTGCAAAACGTACAGAGCCGTCAGCGACGCCGAAAGGAATGCCATGAACGGTAGGACCCATTGTAGCAAGGGCACGCGAGAAACTGTAGTACTCTCTCTCCTTCTCTCTCTCCTCAGTGTCACGTGGTATAGTCACTAAAAGCTTAAGAAACGTAGGGCCTGGCATAGCATGATGATGTTTGTTTCTTTGCGATTCGATCTTCGGTGTTGTCATTGGCTGATGCCGCGATTGTCGCAGCTGCGAAGCTATGCTAAACAACATTTCGTCTGCTTCTTTTGCAGGGGTTGTGGTGACGTCAGAACGCCGAGCTCTGATGGGCTTTGATTGAAGGATAGTGGGTAGACCTCAAGGTAGCTTGCCTTCGATGTCTGCACACAATCCTTCCATCAGAGCCAATCAGAGCTCGGCGTTCTGACGTCACCACAACCCCTGCAAAAGATGCAGGCGAACTTGCGCTCCGCATAATAAGATTGTCGTGCCTGGCCAGTCCCTCTGTTTTTTAAGTTGTCAGCGACCACGGCGTGCACCCTAACGCTGTGAACCCACTTCAGATGGTCCGCAAAAATCCATATCTCTATGTTTCGCGCTGCAATTTGTTACAGGGCTGCGGATATATGGTGGAAGCTTGGAGTTAAAACATAAACGAATAAACTTGCCTGGTAAATAACAAAAGAGGAAAAACCTGTTTAGTTCAATCTACGATAACATACGCACACGATAAAATGGCCGTGATCGCCTAGTTGTGTCTGCCGCCGACAGATGTCGGAAGCGTCGAGGGCGCGCCAGAGCCGACGATAGGGGAGAAGTTTGGCCATGTATTGCCCTCGGTGACCTCCTGCAACACCACCTAGAATAATCAAAGCCTCCGCATCGCCTCCTCTCTTCATGAAACGTGATCAGAGTCGGATCGCGCTAACTCGGCTAATGGGCCCGAGTCCGACCTTCGACGCGCTGATTGAACGCGAGCCCCGGCCGAACACTGACGCAGCACTCGTGCCCGATCTCAGGCCTCGTTCGATCTGACTGTGATGACAGTGCGGAGGCCTTTTGCTTATCTAGGTGGTGTTGCCTCTTGCCGTACTTTGGCTCTTCCCACGGGTGTGACATCGCGCCTAGCAACCACCTAGCAACGGAGAGTGCCGCGCCAACGACGCGCGCCTGTCCGCCATTACCCATCCCGCACCCTACGCGCGCGCATGCTGGGTCGCAAGTTAAATCTGTATATCGACCTTAGTTTTCCAGAATTTGCTGTCACAAAATGGTTCGTTTTTTGTGTCGTTTGATATTCCACCCACAGCCATCAAAGGTTATGTTTCTTTAATGCCTCCGAAAAGAAAAGAAAAGAAAAGAAGAGAAGACGTCAAAATATACAGTTGACGGAAATCAAGTGGACGCCCACGACAGGCTCTCAAATTTTAGAGGTAACGATGCTTGTTTTGACTTAATATGTTTACGTATCGAGCTGTAGTCACACTTTCGATCATATGCGTACAGTTTACTAGATATACTATCTTTGATCTTGTGTCAGGTGCTCTTAAACTATGTCCTTCTTGCTCATGAACGTATGATGCTAATCCTGCATTAATCAAGGCCATGATGCGACTCTTTGCTGCAGGAGACAAGAACGTCCCAATTCTACACGCTCTGCAGGTTATTTTTTCTATCTTACTTTCCAAACAATGAAGTGAATTAAGTGAAACTTTAAAAGACGACTTCAAAAAAATGGCTTTTTACGTAACAGAACCTAGTTTTATCCATAGTAAACCTGAGACATAGGAAAAGTTAAAAAAATGACAAAACAACAAAGTCGCTAGAGACTTCGTTATTCTATCTATTTGCTTTATTATTTTTTTTCGACGTCTCAGGGTTACTATAAATGTCATTTACTAACTCGCCTGAGTTTTTTTTTTTTTTTTTACCTTTCTTTATTGAATCTCGTTGTTTTTTTGTTTTTTTTTGTTTTGTTTTTGCCTCTCTTTCATTTTTATTTATCGATGCAATCGTGGATGCTGCTACATCGGCACTACGAGCAGTAAATCAATAAAATGTGCACATTTTATTTCAAAACGAGTCAGGTTACTGTTCCTGGATAGTCGTCTACCGCCGAGTCGCTGCAAGTTTTTTTCGTAACTTTGCGCCTTCCTCGGAAATGTAATGTTAAAAATAGTATTGTCTCATTGCAGAAAGAGTTCGGTTAAGGCTCGCGGTAGGCATGCACGTGTCAATCAGCCCACATCAGCAGTATTGCCTCGAGCAAGCAATCTCATTTGACAAGCTGACGTACGATAGAAAAATAAAATTTATATCCCAACGTACAACTTTCTTAGAAGACATGGATGCGCTCCAGAAGAGCCCGTGTCACGACAGCATTCTGTAGAGAATGGGCCACCTGTCTACGCTCGCTCACCTGAAAATTCTTCCGAGAGTTGGTAAGCTACGAATTAAAATTCGTCGTCGTCCTTCCCCGCTCAAGTACAATCGAAATGAATTAAAACACAAAATATCTAAATTTGCGCGACTCAGCGAGCGCACGTGAAGCATTCGATTGAACGGGCTGGTGCACCCGCACTCACGAAGGAAACCCGGAACTACCTTACTGTAGTTCCCGAATAAACACGGAGCAGCCCAAATACTGCTTTAAAACAGAATAAAACAGCCATGCGTTGAAGATGACCGAGAGTAAAGCACGGAAATAGAGCTCCCCGGCGCCGGTTAGGCTCGAAGATGGAAAAGTGGGGCGTGGCCACAGCGCTTGCGTGACGTGTCACTTACGTTTTTGAAGAGCTGTCAAGCGGGCCACGGCGGTTGGCCAAGCTCGTCTTCTATGTGTGGCTCTTGGGGGGGCACGCCGTCGCCGAGCTTATCAGACATTTTTCCGCAACGTTTCACTATGTCGGCGCCCGGCGCTCTAATGGATATCTCCGACATCGCGATAATGTATTCATTAAAAAATAAAGTGCATAGCAAAAACAACTATTCAAATCCCTCGCGACTTTCCATTTTTGGTACGAAAATACTCGGTTGAGGCGCCCATATGTTCGTGTCTCAGGCGGCGGCATCTGTCAGAAGCACATGCAACAAGGCGAGCACGTTCATTTTATCGTCTGCGAATGCTAAAATAAATTGCCCAAAAAATAGATTTTTTTTGTTTGTTTCGACGACCTAAGTTTATTTGTTTATATTGCCACACTTTGCTTCCACCACCTAGATGAGCCTCTGTACTAAACTGCAGCGCGATACGTGGAGAAACAGATTTCGGTGGGCCATCTAACTTGGGTTCGAAGCGTTACTGTACATGCAGTAGATCTACAAGAGCTAGACAGTGGGTCGGAGGGCTTGAGATTCTACATCGTGTAAAGAAGCGAGGGTATGGTGCAGAGTGGGAACCGAGTGCTGCGTCAGCATTCGGATGGGACTCGCGTATATCCACTTCAATTGAGCGGTAGTCCCAGCCGAACGTGGACGCAGCTCTCGTG
This sequence comes from Ixodes persulcatus, assembly GCA_013358835.2. Taxonomy (NCBI): domain Eukaryota; kingdom Metazoa; phylum Arthropoda; class Arachnida; order Ixodida; family Ixodidae; genus Ixodes; species Ixodes persulcatus. The sequence continues at coordinate 15,454 of JABSTQ010000805.1, forward strand.
TTCCATATGTACCCTTAACGGCCTCATGTACGTGACGTGGCAAAGTCCAGTACAAGAGCCTTCTATCTAGGACGGTATTTGGAAGATGCTGCAGGGGGAAGGAGGGTACATGCCTTCTCTCGATGATGCGGCTCAATTTGATACGAATGCAAACCCGTTCAAGAGGTCATTATTAATATTTCTAAACCGAAGAATCCACCAGACGAGTGTGCTTTTTTGGTATTATAAAGGTCAGTTGAACATTGGCGGCAAGGGTGTTCTTGCGAATATGTGCCACGATTGTTTTCACACCTTGTTATTCAATAGGAAAAACGTAGTAGTCTAAAAACTGAAACTCCATTATTATTTTCCTTTCGAAGTTAGTCAGCCTGCGGGCACAGCCAAGCCCAGCCGGCTCTGTCACTTGTCCGAGCGTTGGACTAGCTACCGTGACATCACGCAGTGGGCGCGCAGGCCTTGAATTTCTATAATGTTTCGACAGAGCAGGCCGCAATGTCTAGTGTTTGCCTAGCACTATCAGCGCACAGTTAGGAATCTGTTCCTATAACTGTCACCCAACAAAACTGTTTTAGTTAATATTTGACAAACGTGGTAAATATAAAGTAAAGCAGAATAAACAAATCTGTGGAGCGTGCAAAAAATTGTGGAGTTGGAAACCAGAGAACTTAAGTACGTACCCGTTATCAGCCCAAGCAGGAGAGCACAAACGATGCGGACAGTTCGCATCTCCATTTCAACGGCGTCTGCAACAGACAACGTAACTAGTTAGGTTGCTTAAAACCATACCTAGAATTTTTATTTTTAAATTAAATTTTATTTAAATAGTTGTGGCTATAAAATGGCGCATACTAATTACGGTGTATTTTAAACATAATAGACTCACTGATCAATCTGTCCGATCACTGAAAACATTTCGGAAGAAAAAAAAAATTAATTTAAAGGAGCTGCGCAACGATTTTAACTTTGAAAGAATTGGCATCTTCTACTGTTGACATTGTTCACCTTGTCACAAAGAACAGAAAACACACCTCCTTCCTTCGAAATGTTGCGATTCCGCCACGTAATCGCGAGGCAAAAATTAGAATATTCCCCGACCTGCAGCCGCGAGCGGCGGCCATGAGAAACACGCGGCGTGACTTTAATGGGGGGTCATGTAGAAAGATAGCAAGTTGTGCAAATACCTGCTCGATAAAAGGTAACTTTTCTATAATTCTTGTCGTTCCAACATAAATATAAATGCGTCAAAAACCTGGTATCGTCGACAAAACCTTTATTATACAGAGTTTTAGTGGCGCCATCTACCCTAGGTCTACAAAACCTCAGCTCTATCTGCTACCGCGAACAGCCGCCAGAAGCCGGAGGGGAAGGGGGACAGGGCCGGACGGGTATGGCCGGACCCGGATGAGACTTTCTTCCTTTCACTATATTGTTCGCGGTCGCGCTGCGCCCGCCAGCACGTGGTCACGCGGTCGCGAGCGAATGAGTTCTGGCTGCTCACTGGTGGCTCTAGAGAGAGAGCTTCACCGGAACCCCGCGCAACCCCCATTGACGTCACAGCGCACGTGACTCGGAAGATGGTGAAGGAGTTGAGAGGTGCCGAAAAACCTCAATCTTTGTCCATTTTTAAAATAAAAACTAGGACATGCAGGCAAAAGCGGTTTTTTGTTTACTTCAGAAAGGTCGAGACACCAACTCCCAAATTATTTAAGCAAAGCACAGAAACTGTTGTTCAGCTCCTTAAAGTACTCTTTAATAAAAAAAAAAAAAAAAACTTTTTTATGGAGTTCACCCCGCCAAAGCTGAAAAAGGCAGTGTGCAATTATAGGTTATTAAAACAAAAAGTCTTGCATTCTGATATATCTTTCTTTTTTTGCTATGGGACATTGATTTTATATCGTTAGTTTCTTTTGCGTTCTTATTCACTTGCAATGGGACGTTACGCAACTCACGAACAGAGTGAACTGTAGAAAGAAAGCTCGAGCTTCCGATTTGCTCAGACCACTGTTTGTGGTCGTGTTCAACCCGATGTAAATCTTCCTCGCTTAATTATTCCTTAATTTAAACACAAAACAAATGCACATAGAGATCACCAAATTACATACAAACAATAAATAAAAAAGTATTGTGTTTATTTCTGCGGTAAACTTTTGATTGAAATCATCAAAGTAGAACCGTTCCGGTTTAAATCACGATTTAAAACCTTGTGTAGGTCACGACTTAAATCATCTTGATTTCCTTCTCCACCCTACGTGAGACGCATGTTGCTTGGGAGAGCAACTAATTTCACGGTCCTTAGATCACTTACTTACTGGTCCGGAACATTCGGCGGTCACCGCCCTAGTAAATTTTGTCACCATAAATGGCGATGATCAATATACCGTGAAAGACAGGTAACTTTTCTAGAGGTTTAATTTCTTCAGTAGTTGATAATTGCTATAATGAAACCCTTCAAGTGGCGTTCTATCCATTCCGAAACAACACCCCTTGGTTTCAAGCATAGACGTCGCTCTCGTATAGCTTTTCGAAAAGCCCGTGTGGTTTTATGAAACGTAGTGTCTAGAGTATCGTCCGACGGCACTCTTGCAGAGCGTTCAAGTGCGTCCAACGATACTCCGCTTACGCGTTCAAGTGCCGTCCGAAACTCTCGCATAAAACGAGTTCTCAAAACGAGTTTCTCGAAGCGGAGTGTAGCTTAGTAGTGGTAAGATGTGTGTCTCATAAGCAAGCGATCCCGGGTGCGATCCCCAGTGCGGGCTTACTTTTTTTTTTTGTTTTTGTTTTCTCGAAAATTTTATTTTGGCGACGCATTTGGCGATATTTACATTTATTGTTTTACGATTAACACAGGAAAAAACGAATGTTGTTCCTGAAATTTCGCTTAACGGAATGGTATGGGACTTCGTTACCGGAGGTGCATGGGGTAGAGCGGGGCTTGGTTTGCCGGCTGGACGCCGCGAAGCGGCGTGTACGACGGGGCTAAATGGGTTAATAGTTTTGAAATTAGCAGCCGCATACTGTCGCCGCGAAGCGGCGTGAACGCTGGCGGGGGGCTGACTTAACACGCTCCCCAGTGATACACGCGCCGTCCGAGGCTCTTTCGGACGGCACTTGTAGGCGCGATAGGAGTGCCGTCGGGCGGCACTGTAGACACAGCCTTTATGAAAAAGCGGACGAATCCAGAGACCTTGTTCACTGTATCATTTTCAAACACACGTCCGTACGATAGGCATTCCGAATGATCTGATTGTTTGACTCATAACCTCAGCGGCACGGCTACAGTGCTTCAGCGTATTCTAGAAAAAACGTTTCCATAGCGTGATCAAAAAGATTTCAGACCAGGTAATCCAAAAGATTCTGGTAATATTGAGTCTATTTTTACGAATAATCCCAACATACCATCTGACCAAGCGTTCGACGTAAGCGTGACGCCGCTACAACATTAGTTAACAGGATGCAGACGGCAATGCACGAGACGGCACACGTGCAGAACTCCACCGAGTTTCTCGCACGTCCAAAAAGACTAAACTTCCCTCAGTGCATTGTAGCAGCGGTGTCCTAGTCAAACCGGCTGGTGAGATGCGCCTAGAAAAGGAAGTTTGAAGCACTTGTTTATCAGGTTTATCAGCGGCAACTGCCAAGATTTCGCTCGCCTGGTACTTCTGGATCAAACCCATTACCAAACGTGTAAACAAGAAACAGATTAGTGGCATTACAATATCGTTCAACTATACCGGGTGTCTTTTTTTTTTAAGCTTAACAGATTTGTTTTATAAAAGCCGTGAAAGTTACACTTATGCCGCTTGTGGAGGTGAGTTATACGGCCAGGGGGACATTATGTGGGTGGCTAATCTTTGCGATAAGTCGGCTAATTCATTGAAATTTGTTAAATAACTTTTTAATTAGTGAAAATAGGCATATGGTTCCAATTAGAAACTTGCTCATTGTCATCGAAAACCATTAAATGAGTAAATTTCAGAAAGACTTTGAGCTCGTGAGAAGCGTAGTAGTGCACTAAAATTACCACTTGGGGACCAGGTAGAAGGCTAGCGGTTGCGAAACGCGGATGATTAGATTATCATCGCGTTCCGCAACCGCTAGCCTTGTACCTGCTCCCCGAGTGGTAACTTTAGTGCACTACTACGCTTCTCGCGCGCTTAAAGTCTTTCTGAAAATTACGCATTTAATGGTTTTCGATGACGCCCAGCAAGTTCCTAATTCGAACCATATGTCTATGTTCATAATTTAAAAAGTTAATTAACGAATTTTATTAATTAGCGAACTAATCCTTAAATTAGCCCCCTATACTACGTCCCCCTGGCTGTATAACTCACCTGCACAAACCACAGAAGTGTAACTTTCACGGCTTTTTTTTTAACAAATCTGTTTCCCTTAAAAAAAAACAAAAAAACACCCTGTGTATATGGGACCTTCATTGTGCGCTTCGGATATGACACACCGTGCTGTTCAGTGATGACAAAATTATAATTGTTTTGAATCACGCAGTTAGAATCTAAACTTTTTAACCGCCTTGCAACGTTTAAATCGAACCAGACAAAACATATTCTGATTATGCTTCCTGTGGCTATTAACGCACCCTGTGAGTTGAATTCTTTTGGTGTTCCTCACCAGCGTTAAATTCGCTAATTTATCCAATTGTGCGAGATAAATTAAATATCAGATTGACTTATAAAATTTATGAATATGTTACAAGTAAACGTCGCTCAGGAAGCAATTTAAGTTAAGAACGATAACGACATCAGTCATGAAACCTTAAAATTGTAGCGACTCGTATTTCAACTGGTCTGAGGATTTTCTATCACTAATAAACACCACACTGTTTATTTACCTGAATTATATCTTCAATTTAATTAATTTTATGCTTTCAATTGCAGTTCCACACGTATGTCAGAAGCAGAAGTTAGATTCCTAGTTCGGAACCAAGAAAATAATAAACGACAGATAATATAATGCAGGAAGCACATAATTAAAGTTATGTAGATTTCCAAACAGCAGCATATCAATCAGTCAGTCGAGCGTGCCAGTTCTGCTTGTTTATGTTCTGTTTTTGTTCTATTCTTCTTTTCTGTTAGGTTACAGGAAGCACTTATTCGCATGAAAGATCATGGACATCGGTTAGCGAAAAAGAAATGCTTATTCATGCAAGACAAGGTGGACTATCTGAGACAAACAGTCAGTGATTCCAGTATAAGTACCACGAGAAAAAGGGAACAGGCTGTACTGGACGCACCAGTTAAAAAAAGTGGGAGTAAACGTCGACCGTCTCGACATGAAGCAGAAGCTGTCTACGCTTCTGCTTCATGTCGAAGTGCCGTGGAAGTGGTCGCGAAAATGCGAGGAGAAATTTAACCTTTTCTTCAGGAATCATATCACATCGCAATTTTTTGATTGTAAACAGCTAAATTGAAACCTATACCGCTCCCGACCAATGATTCCTGAAGTATTGGAGTACTAAACTTGGCCACTAGGCGGCCGTTCTCGTTCGGTTGCGCATCCTTCCGCAAGTTTGCGTTTGCACGAATTCGGGTCCACGTGGGGAACTTTTCGACCTCACTACAAAGGTAAGCGGCGTCGCAGAGATCTGTAAAATTAGGAGGATACGTTTAACCTATTTAAGATCGAGTATATATTATTCTAAATATATTTAAAACAAATATTGCACTACTTAGGCTGTATTGTTTGAATGATTCCTGCAGGAGTCATTGGCCTTCGCCATGGTGGACTCGGCCACGTTTTATGGCTCGGCACCAGGACCAAGTTCGTTGAGGTTTAGCGACAGAAACGTTGAGGACATCCTTACCGCCGACACTTCAGACGATGAGCCAGATGACTCTGAACCTTCAGAAGCACAAGCCTTGTTACGAGATATTCATCATCACTCTGAATCCGACAGCGATGATGAAAATTTCCTTCCAAGCGCTGCTAGCGACGAGGAGACTGGCCTTAGCGATTCATCTGACTGTTCTGACAGACCAAGATCAACTCGAGATGTACGAGTACAGAGGACAGGAGGTCACAAGAGGACAAAAAACACATCTACAAGGAAACTGAAAAAGAAGGCACGACAATTCTTGTGGAAGAAGAGGTCAATCCCTGATGTTGACACTTCGTGGAAAGCTTCGCTCCCGGACCCACCACCCGAGATACTGACTCCCTTTCCGTATTTTAGACAGTTCTTTGATCGGGAGATGTTTGAGCACTTGGCAGAGCAGACTAACCTCTACTCCGTGCAGAAGAGTGGGAAGTCTACCAACACAGACGCAGATGAGATGGAGCAGTTTGTAGGAATATTTTGGATGACAGGACTGATTCCATTCCCGCAGTACCACTTCTATTGGAATGAGAAGCTGCAGTTTACACCGGTGTCTCAGACGATGTCAAAGAACAGGTTCAAACAGCTTCGAAGGTATTCCACGCTGCAGACAACAGCAAGATCCTGCCAAAAGGAGACCCGGGCTTTGACAGTCTTTTCAAGCTGCGTCCTTTTCTGGATGCACTGCAGGAAAAATGCTTGACTGTGGCACCAGAAGAAGCGCAAAGTGTTGATGAGCAGATTGCACCATTCAAGGGAAGATCAAGCCTTCGCCAGTACATTAAAAATAAACCCCATAAGTGGGGTTTTAAAATTTTTGTTCGGGCTGGTATTTCAGGTATTGTATACCAGTTTGCGGTGTACACTGGAGCCGACACCCTGAAAAAAAACCAAGACCACCAGCTCGGCTTTGGTGGCAATGTCGTCATGGCATTGTGTGATGGCTTGCCTAACGCCAGCAACTTCAAGGTGACCTTTGATAGCTGGTTTTGTTCTATTGAGCTCATCGAAGCTTTGAAGAAAAGAGGCATCTTGTCCTGTGGTACAATCCGTGCAAATCGAATGAGGAACTGCGCTTTGGAGTCCGAAAAAGACCTCCGAAAGAGAGGAAGAGGCTCCTTCGACTATAAAGTCGAAAACTCGGAGAATGTTGTTGTGGTTCGATTGCTAGACAATAAAGCTGTCCAGCTTGCATCCTCCTACACAGGAGTTGAGCCGGAAGATCAAGTCAAAAGGTGGAGCGCTTCGAAAAAGAAGCACATCCTGGTTGCTCGCCCAGCGATTGTGAAGACCTACAACAAAACAATGGGGGGCGTTGACCTTGCGGATCACCTGATCGAATACTACAGGATACCAACACGTTTCTCAAAATGGTACATAAAGCTGTTTGTGCATTTCCTCAACTTGATTGCTGTCAACTCGTGGCTCGTCTACAAGCGACACGCACAGCAACTTCAGCTCTCGAAGCAGATGACACTGTTTGAGTTCATCTTGGATGTGTCAGACGCCCTTCGACGGTCAGGCAAGACAGATACAAGGAAAAGAGGAAGGCCTGCCAGCAGTCCTGGGGAACCTTCCAAAAAAACTGGACGACCAGTAAACCCCGCCCATCGATTGACACGAGGTATGACCAAATAGGGAACTGGCCAGTGTTCCAGAATCAAAAGCAGCGCTGCAAAACTGCATCTCCTCCTACACGAAGTAGAGCTGCACAAAATGCAACGTCAGGGTCTGCCTCAGCAACAACAAGAACTGCTTTGTCGGCTTTCACAAGAAGTAGAAGACTACTCGAAGTTGACCAGAACCGGCCAACGATTCCTGTGGGAGTCATAACCTTTCCCAGCTAAAATATCGCAAAATAATGCATGAATATTGTTTTCCCTTATTTTTAGCCTTTTTTGTACACATAAATGCACAAATAAAAATTATGTCGTGTGAATTTAAAAATTTGGACTAGAAAGGGTTAAGGAATTCAAGGGTACTATGAGCAGAGCAGCAGTTTTGGATCATTATGATACTGAGCTACCTTTGATTTTGTCTTGCGACACCTCGCCTGTTGGAGTTGGAGTCGTGTTCGCGCAGGCGTACCTGGAAAGACAGAGCGTCCTATCCTGTGCCTCAAGGACACTTACTGGAGCTGAAGAGAACTATGCTCAACTAGGGAAGAAAGCTCTAGCAGTAATCTTTGGAGTAAAGTCATTTCATGACTGCACATACAGGCGTACATTTCTTCTTGGTGTGACCTAAAACAAACCATTGGCAACCATCCTGGTATTGAAAAAGGGTCTACCAACGATAGCAGCTACAAGATGCAAGGCTGGGTAATGATTATGTCGGCGTATCTTGATACTATGGTATTCAACAAGTCCGCAGAAAACCTCAATTTCGATCCCTATTGAAAATTCTCATTTGTATGAGAAATTTCTCGTGTCCAATAAACACATATGAATCATACAAGATTTATAAGAACATATAAGAACCATATAAGAACCATATAAGAACTACGTAAGAACTATATAAGATATATAAGAACACACAAGCACCAAATAAGAAACTTGTGAGAAGTTTCTTATAGGTTTCTTATATGGTTCTTATATATCTTATATAATTCCTATATAGTTCTTATGCAGTTCTTATTTGGTTCTTATATGTTCTTATATGTTCTTATATATCTTGTATGATTCATATGTGTTTATTGGACATGAGAGATTTCTCATACAAATGACTTTTTTCACTAGGGGATGTTCTATCTCGAATACCATTTGATAGACAAAAAGAAAAATGAATTATTATGCCACAAGTTTCTACTCGGGACAACTGGACCAGTGTCCAGTGGACACGAAGACTTTGCAGGAGGCACGAGTTAATGACCAACTGTACACCAAGGCGTTGGAATTCACACAATCCGGATGGTCTGAAAGAGCAAGTCCAGCTCTCAAAATCTCTTCCAAGAGGAAGTTGAAACTTATGGTGGAGAAAGAATGGAATGCCAACTGTGGAGTCAAAGAGTAGTTATTCCCGCAACATGCCGAGGAAAAATTACTCAGTGAGCTTTTTGCGGGTCCCGACGGCATGGTTCGCATAAACAGTTTGGCAGGACTGCATGCTTGGTAGTCCAACATCAATAATGACATCGATAGAACAGTCGCAGAGTGTTCCTCGTTTCAGAAATTCCAGAATCGGCCAGTAAAAAAGTTATTCCACTGGCCGAAACGCGAACAACCATGGGAACGACTGCACATCAACTTTGCTGGCCCGTTCCTAGTAGCCAAGTTATTTATGGTCACCGATGCCTTCTCGAAGCAGCTAGAAGTCGAAGTAATGACAAGCACAACAAGTGGAGAAAGTCGTAGAAGTATTGTGGAAATTGTTCGCACAGCATGAACCACCGCGAAACATTTTCTAGGATAATAGACCGCCATTTCAGTCGGACGTTTTCAAAAAACTTCTAAAGGTAAATAGAATCAAGCACCAGTTCTGCGCTCCATTCCATCCTGCAACAAATGGCGCCGATGAACAGCAGTGCAAGTGCCCAGGCAAAAACTGCGGAAGCAAGCAGATGGAACTTTACAGACGAAACTGTTAAGAGTTATTATGGCTTATCGCTGCACACCACACACATCCACTGGTTGGCCACCATGCGAACTGTTATTCAAATAAAGACTTAGGACCAGATTGTATATTCTTCACCCTCAGAAGAATCCCAAAAGAAACCGAAAAGGACGTTTGAAGAAAGAGACAGCCTATTCGTGCCGGACTACCACAGCGCAAAGAGGGGTTGGATTCTCTGCACTGAAAAGGCACACTATAATTCAAGGTGTTGAACTGAGTACAAAAACCGCATCTAAACCAACTTCTGCGCCGACATAACCACAATACCGTGCTGGGATGTTTTAGTCGGAGATTTTCTTTCCTCCTGAGCAAGAGCAAAATGAAGCAACTCCAAACATGACGATCTCTTTTCCTGATTCCCATGCAACGACTCCACGCAGAGAACGCGATACCCCGCAAAAGCCCACAAGTTGGTGTATCGTAATGAATTGTGATTTAGTCTGAGGGAGTGTTTTTTTCAAACAGTAGACACGATGATGACGGCTAAGAACAGCGCACTAGCGGTTTGGCGCTTGAGTAGCAGAACTCTTCCTTCTGCCAATGCTGGAATGTACTACCATTCTACGCAGTATTTTCTAGGTTACTGAATGACTTTCGTAATGAGTGCAAGTTATTTATGAACCTAGCTAGATAACACGAATTACTTCAATTATATTTTCATAAGCAAAACCGTTCGTCAAAGCACAGCCTAATTCTGTTCAAACGCTTTGTTTGAAAGTCTAAACACCAGCTTAAAATTAAACTAATTGAAGCAAAAACCAAACCTTTTGGCATGACTTTCTTATAACATACTGAACCAAACCCTGACAAGTTATAGCGATCCATCCTCCCAACATTTTAATAACATGAGAAGGAAACGAAAGAGACACAGTGAGTTCTGCTCTCATGCACGACGCAAACCGTACTTAAATCAGGAACAAGTGACATACCTTCAGCAGAGTGTGGAGACTGATTTTCCACGGTCACGGTGCAGTATTTAAAGTTCCACCAAACAGGAAGTAAAATGAAAAACTTCTTTTCTGGCTTCACCCGACACCAATTTTAATCATATCACAAACGTCCGACCTCGCGTGTGATAGATAGCAGAAGTAAAGGGTAGTTTTATTTTTTTTCTGTCTGAAGGTGCGGAGGGGAAAAAAACACACAAAACAATCTAGATATAAATCTCTTCTTGTTCTGTAATTGAAGAACACTGTATCTATCTTGGGACTCGAAACCACTCGCTTAATTTCACGAAATGGTGCAATAAGGCAGCGTAATCATTTGCACGCAAGTTCCGGGTTTTGGTCCTTAGAAAGACGCTTCAGTTGATACAGGTCTACTGACTAGGCCTCAAACCAACGTAATATAATTATTCATATTTTGCTGCAGTTTAAAAAAAAAATTGTCCACTTACTACGCAATAGCTAGTACTCAAGTTGTTATGAGCATAATGCATTTGACGCCAAAAACAACGGTTCGTCAATCATGAGTGTATTTTTGTTCCGTTAATAATAATTTTATGAAGCGTCTAGTCTGTTCCTTGGATAGCCACAACAGGCTACTTCTCGCAAAACCTGCGTGTGAGCCGAGAGGAGCAACAGTGGGTAGAAGACGTACACTTTAGTTTTAAAACATGAAATTATCGCTGAGAGGGGAGAACATATTCTCGAGCACTTTAGACAATTTAAGAAAGCAGCACTCAAGTACTCCTCAGTTAGAGAAGTAGTCATTGAATTTGTGTAGCCCTGTGATTTATATTGAGCTAATGAAATAAAACATCATTGACAAAGACGGAGACTAGTCCATAAGTATGAAACATATGTGGCTCGTGGCATGCATCAAGCGGCCTGCGAACCTCCTTTCCCATCTCTCGAGCACTATATGCGTCATAAACAATTGTATCTCGTCGTCGATTCATTTACGCTCAAGGCGCAGCTTTGTCCGTATAACGTGATCAAGTATTTTTTTTTTTAATTCGTTTTATTCTGGATTGAGTATTGTTTTGTCTTAATTTTTGCTTGTCAGCGTTTTCTTTTGTTACTCGTCTGTACGACAATCCCACGACTAGATATGCTACAAGCGCGAGCTCTTTAGCATGCACCTCGACTGCACAAACTCTTGCTCAGCAGGAGGCGCTTCCAAATATAAAGCTCTGAGCTCGGGTTTCTAGCACTAGAAGAATACTATGAAAACACAAGGGTTGTTTTTGTAATGCTGTTCTGGTAAGGATTCACTGCCGGCCATAGCTGTGTGCTCTGTGGCTAAGCGCGTACGGATAGAAAACGTACACCAGATATTTTTCGCACCGTCGAAATTGTTAATCATGGCAGACGAGAAGTTGCTTTCTCCACACGTTGTGCTGGTGCGTCATGTGAATGCTTCAAACTAAAGTTGTCAGCCAGCAAAAACGGTCATATGGAGAGTGTATTTGTTTTCGAGACATGTTGAGCTTTATTCATTCCCGACAAAATTGAGCAAAACGGCAACAACAGTGTGCTTGCTTTGTTTTGTATTAAAAAATACAAGCACGTTAGCAGTTGAGTGACACTTTAGATATTGTTATAAGATCAGGAATGGGCTCAAAGTGGTTACATAAAAAAGCAAGGCTAAGGATGTCACCACTAAAACGACGAGTTAACGAAAAGCAGAGAGCATGAAACTTTTGTTATCAAGGAAATCTCAGCTGTGGCACCGAGAGACTCGGCTACTTTGCAGCATGAAAAGCAGAGCTTTTTTTTCCTTTATGTCCGACAAAAAAAAAAATGTTTTCACCCCCGGCCCGGCGACGGCCCTCTAATTCCAGGGGTGAACTACCTGGCACTAGCACCCAAATGAGGTTGATAACCTGTGCCACTAGCACATAGAAGACAAGGCATGTGACTTTCTTCCTCAACGTCACCATCAGATAGATAGATGGATGGATGAATGCAGGTTTACATAGATGTCCAAAATAAACAAACGTTTTCACTTTGTAGAAAGCGTAATATTGAGGATCAAGTCATTTTATGGCTTTGTCTCTTCTGAAATTCGTGTGTGGACGGTTATACGTCTTTGTTGATGAATGTATGAATAGATGAATGGTAATGGCTATACCCTTTGTAAAGGGCGGCTGCTTGCGCCGATAAGCCTAACATTTCATTATCCCTTCTTTTTTTTTCTTTTTTTCATTTGTATAAATTTGTGTGCGTCTATCCCTAAGCATTTCTTTTCTAACTTATTATAGGTTAGTTCTTGTCAATTTCGGTTCATATTCTTGCACTGCTGGCCATGCCAGAGGGGATCCTGAATCCGGTTCGCGGGTGAGCTCGTGAGATCGGCTATATTCTTTCAGTCCCAGGTGTCCTGGGACCCATCGGATCCTACGTTTTAGCAGCGGGTATTTGTGCATACGTCGCTGCAGAATGCTATGGATGTATGTGGGTAGTTCATTGTTTAAAAAAGCTCGGCAGGCATGTTGCCTATCCGTTCTCACTATGGTTTCTTCCTCCTCGTGTTTGGTGAACTGGGCTATGGCCGTGGCTATGGTAAGCAGCTCAGCGTGCATTGGGCTAGGAGCCACATGACACTCCCGTGCATGATTTTTTCATTGTTGACGGCAGTTAAGGGTGGTAATGTCACTAGGGTATACAAAGGGTTCTTGAAACAATATTGGGTTGGAATGTTCATGACTTTGCAGGGGCATACTGATCCTAGTCTGGCCCAAGCATACTAGCACAGACAGCCTCTGATTCAGATGCTTTGTCGCGGTGAAATTGCGAGAATAAAAGGGGACTATTTCTTTCAGTCTTGCCTTCGCAAAGTTGAATGACGTAATTTTGGGATCGAAACCACCCGCCTGACGACAATTAAGCCCGGCTCGTGTATTGGACACAAGAACTGCGTGAGCACTCCACTGCGGCTCATAACAATCAATGCACCGGCGGACGCTCAGGTAGTGGCTTGTGTCCGTCCACTGCGGTGACGAGAGCAGCCGAACACTAACATTACCTGAAGATCAGCGCGCGTTTTCTACTTCGCCAACCCCAGCGCGTGGCTATGATTAACGTTGGCGGCATAGGATGGCCACCAGGCCACGTGGCCGCTTGTTCTGACTAGTGACCACGAGGTGAGGGGATGATTGATGCTCATATTTCACAAATTTTATGGGCGACTGCTATTGGCTAGAAAGAAAAAACTAAGGCACGTTTATTCGGTTATTAACGTTAGGGAGTGATTCTAAGTAGTATTTTGCGAAAGTAGATAAATCGTTTCATGGTCCTTTTAACTGCCATTAAGCACACGACAGTGTACTCTATCCCGATCGGCCGGAGTTAGACGGCGGCACTAACTTTCTTTGAGACGCTAACGATCATTGAGTTCAACTGAGCAGGCCTACCTCAGTTAACTGATGGGGGTTCGCCCAAATCAGTGCCTCCTTTATTCCTTCTTGCCTGGCAGAAGAGGAGGAAAGCAAGGGGCCACCGCTGCCATCAGCAGTACAACGTTTTGCCACCAGGCACCGCCGCTCCAATAGGGTCGCCCCAGAGCCTGGTGGCCCTCAAGTCGCCCTAGGCCGCCGCCGCCGTAGCTGCCATGCGGCTACGGTGTAGTACGGCGGCCGAGAACATTGCTGGCGGCAAACATCGATTACATCTGCTCTAAATTGAAATCAGAAACGCTATGCGAGCAGTCGAGCATCAACTGAACTGCAATGGACAACGTTTACTTTATTGTAACTACATTGGGTTATCGAGCTATCAGTAAAAGCGGGAGCAAACACAATTATTCTGGTGAGCTATGGGAAGTCAGGGAGATTGGCGCGTGAATAAAAAGTGTCTGTTCACGTCGTCCGTGTTTATTTCGCGCTTTTTAGATCATTTAATTTAACTCTGAACTTCGGTGTAAGAAGGAGTCTAAGCATCTGCGGGCTATAAGCATCTACAAATCCAGAAATTAAATGAAACTAAATGAAATGAAATCTTTGTTTCCAGACATTTACTCGGGCGGGCCTCCAGACAAAAAGCTACCATATGGTAACTTGACTGGGTCTGGGGCCCTAAAGCAAAACAAGCATAGCAATCTGGCAGAAAAGTGCGATACATTGAAAGCCTCGTTATACAGCATATAGAGTTTCTCTTACCAACTAGGCACGTACTTCAGTAACAATAAAGAGACTAAACAAGTGAGAGCGCAGGAACGTTCGGCAGCAAGCATA